>LUCH01001600.1:108653-119373 GCA_013368495.1 Paragonimus heterotremus
AAGAAGGGGAAGGCAATGGGCCTAACTACTGAAAATAGCTACGTCTATATCCAAAAATACAGTATCAAGGCGTCTACACCTTGCAAACCAAGTGCTCCATTATCTTACGTGGAATACCAACAAAGGTAACTGGCCGGTAGCGAGTACGTTATGCTTGTTTCTCGCCTTGGAAATTGACATTACCGTGGTTTCGTTCCATAAATTGGGAAGAATGCTCGTCTGAAGTGTCTGCTTAATCAGCTTGTGAAGGGGTTCTGCCGGGATAACTGCCACCTCCTTGAGGATTCTAGCGTAGACCTTACTAGAACCGATGGAACTACATGGATTAATCATGAAAGAGGTTTTGAAAGTCTAATACAAAAAGTCGAACGTAATCAGCGGCTGTCGAAGGCTTCGCATAAGTAGAGTAGTGTGCCAGTCCGGTGGTGCAATGGTGCACCCTACCGAGTAGTACTAACTAAATACCTCAACAACCACTTACGGGCCATACGAACCCTCCCTGTCGGACAGCAGCAAAGAAAGAGGCTTATTCTCTCTCAGTCGACGCATAGATTGAAATAAAAAAATTTTGTCCACACGAGACCTCAGTAAGACTTTTTGCTATACGAGCTTAGTTTGTTCGCGTGCATTTTGAACGGTGCAAAATGCGTCCAGGTCCTCTATGTTGACCATATGCATATGCTTCACGAGTAAATGGGAAAAATCCTCAAGGAGAGGACGTATTCTACGCGGAGAAAGCGGGCGAGAAGAGACAGTACACAATTCGAGCGGTACAAATCAATCGTTTACTTTTTGAACTGCGTTTTTAAAGGCGTAATAATCCATGCTAACAAAAACACAATCAGGAGAAAACCAACCGAGATAACACTTCAGGGACGGGTGAGAACTAACTGGTTAAATTCCGTATTGTTTTGTTGGGGCCGCATCATGGTCTCTAAATGGAAAATTGTGGATAACTAATGAATGTGCACGCGGGGTGAAGCGTCTGTCATCAGGTTGCTTCGACTATCGAAGTAGCAGATGTCCGTCATAAACCAAAAGATAAGGTCTAAGTGGCGGGTTTCTCTCGGGTAGTACCTATCCAGAGAAGAAGTGAAAGCGCGCGTCAGTGACTTGTGGTCAGTAAGGTTGGTAAACTGACGTCCTTTCAACACACGTCGAAAATGCTTAGCAGCGAGGTAGAGAGCCGGAAGTGCTCTGCCAAAGGTGCTGTATCTTGTTCAGGCAGGCTGTAGCTGTCGGGAGAAAAAGAGACCGGTCGGACTCCGTTGTCGATGACTTGCTATAAAACTGCATCGATAGCAGACTGAGATGCGTTGGTCTTGAAAACCAACCATGCACGCTCGTCAGCGCTCGGATAGCTGAAATATGTGGCGTTCGTCAGGGCCTATTTGACGAATGTGAAAACGGTGATGGCTTCTGGGATGATAAAGAACGTTTTGGGATTAATCTACAATCAGTGGCTTCAGCATGTCAGAACAATTAGGGATAAAATGACAGCAGTATCTAGCAATCTTAAAAATCAGTGGGGGCTTTTGGGAGACTGAGGCAGTGAGTAGTCCGAAATTGCTTTGGTTTTCTCCAATAATTGTATAACGCCCTCTTTGTTGACGCAATACCCGAGAAAATCGATGGAAGAAGCACCAAAGACGCATTCGGCTGCGTTAATAATGGCGCCATAATGGTTTAAACGTTCAAAATTACAACGTTTCTGTGCAACCAGTATGTCGTCGATTTATAACCTAGGTTGTACATGAACCGTCTGATCCATGAAGCGTTGGAATATTTGGGCGGCGTTTATGAAACTAGAAGGCATACGGACCAGTCTGAGTGGGCCAAATAGAGTTGTGATCACTGTTTTGGCGATGTCATCTGAAGCCTGGTGAATATGATGGTATGTTTTAACAAATTTATAATCACCCATTTTTGACCCCAACATTTTGCATTACCAACCACGATATCTACGATATCACTGTTTCTCTAGTTGGCTCTGCTTCCATTCGATCTCATTCATTCGTTAGTTTTCCTGGAAAGTTGTCGTGAAAAAACTAGTGTAGCATTGCCTATGGAACCACAGTGATGTGAAATGAATGACGGAATGTGTAAGGGAGAGTAAACAAACGTTACCTAATACAGTGATCAATCTAGCTTGCCAAAAGTGAGACCAACAACATTTTAAATGTTACCTTACGTTAGGAGACAGGCAATGACAGTCTGTTTAGTTTAGTTCAGTTCAGTTCGGATCACATGACATAACGCTAGTAGCCAGTTGACGTCCAGTTTATTGCACCAGTGAGCTCCAATGATCCCATCGAGCTACGACAAATGGAAAATATTTTTACCCTCAACAGTGTGGCTTCACTAGTTTCACTGGTTTCTTGCGGATCTGGAAGTATCCCCACTCAAGATATTCCGGTAAGAGTCAGTAGTACGGAATTTGTGATTGCATAACAGATTCTTTCTCGGTCTGGTTGTTGTCCGTCCGCACCAATCACGTGAACTACTGGAATGGTGAGAGTATGTGAGGTGTGTTGAGTGTTGAAGCAGCTAGCAGCAGTCGGGCGCCTAGGGAGGTTGAACCGTTTCGTTGTATAACAATGAAAAAGGAAGGCTATACGGAGAAGGTAAGGAAAAATGGAAAAGGACGAGAGAGGAAACAAATGACAACAATGTAGGCACATGGGGCTATATTTGCCTGACTGTCAACGGCTATCGTGGGATAACCCATCCATCTAGTTGCCCCTTGAGTGCTTATGACAATCATCGTCGGAAGTGAGTTCCATGTTGAACAGACTCGGACAGCAAAAATATGTCGTCTGCGTCTACGTGGTATAGAGATCTTGTACTTATGGCCCCCCAGACTCACTGTATCGGCGAGTGTAAAAAGATTTTTGTTGAGGTGACTCGGAGAGCATAAAGTTTTGTATGCTAATATAAGACCACCCCTCAGACGCCTGTAGGCTAGGGGGAATAGTTCCAGCTTCGAGAGAGGGTCTTCATACGACAAGAAAAATAGACCCTCAACCCGCTCAGTGGCCCGTCTCTGAATAGCCTCTAGAGCAGTGACATCTTTCTTCCAGTAAGGCTCACATGCTTGAATGTTGACTTCCAGCAGTGGCCTTACAAGTTTGCTGTAGATACGTGAAAATCTTTCGAATGTAAAATTCCAAAGGATCCTACTAAGCATAGCTAGCCTGCTGCTGGATTTCTTTATCAACAGCATAGTGTTAGTACTAGGGGAGAGGTCTGATGTAGTGACGGTACCTAGGCTTCGCTCCTGGTGGACAGTGACTAGGGTAGCTCCATCGATGCGATATGTTCTAGTGCTGTGATGACGAACGTGCATCGTCTGACTTGGAGACGTTGAAGGGCAATCGATTTTCCACGGATCACAAATACAAGGCACTTGTGTCTCTCTGAAAGTCTTCTGCGTCTTCAACGTTGTGTAAGACGCGCCATAGCTTCGTATCGTCAGCATACATTACGACGGGAGAGTTACTCACGTCTGGGCGGTCGTTGACGAAGCCTAAGAATAATAGGGGACTCAGTATGGAGCCTTGTGGTGCACCGGCTGTGGCGTTGTTCGGCCTAGACAGCTCGCCATTAACTTTGACTGTGTATGTGTGACAGAATAAGTAATGTTCGAGCCAAAAAACAAACCTCACTGCATGCGCCCATGTCATTCAATTTGTCGAACGCCTTCGCGAAACCTAAAAACACAGCATCAAGTGGGAGGCTTTCTTCGGCAGCTTTTGTTCACGAGTCAGCGGCAATCAGTAGATTGATCACGCAAGAGTGACCGTTTCTAAAGCCGTGCTGTAGTGACCTGGAGATACCCCCGGTCTGCTTGCTGTACGATGTGTAAAATCCTTCCTAAAATCTTAGCTCACATTGTACATAGGACCTTAAGGATCTTTACCTGTTGTCTGCCTTATGCATGCAATCGCGTTTGTTTGTTTGCATGCTTGTCGGCCTATGCGCGCCATTCGCGCCAGACACACTTTCCGGCTTGCTCGCGCGCTCGGCTGTCAGATCCTTATCCTGCCTAGCTATTGCGCGTATCGGTGTCGTCTAGCGCTGATCGAGACCAATTGTAATTATCGCATAATATATTTTCGGTCTCGACAATTATCTGTATTTTTATTTCGCGTCTGGTATTTCCGCGTATACCTGAGGAAGCGTTAATTTAGTGCACGTACGCACTTGGTGAGCCCTGCGGTCGGCGCGTACGGCTGCAGTGCATTGATTACGACAACATTTGTACGCCAAGTGTGAAGCGCCATCCCCTTTAAGGAGGAATGCATATTAAAGGGTCCATTTCTCTTTCATCAGACGCTTGGTCGATGTTTTGAGCCAGGACGACGTGCAGGTGGGGCGTAGAGTATAAAGTGGGACTGAGATGATTATCGCGGTGTTCATGTGTAACATAATAGGCTCCAGGTGTTTGTCTACTGAGCTACATTCTTCAGGTGGTGGTCAATTAGCTTGGGATAAATGTTCTCGTATCTGTCTGTCTAACAGACAGAATTCTAAAATAACCCACAGTTCGACGTACATAACCAAATCCTTCTCCTTTCACAAATGAAGAAACCTTGGTTTGTGAAGATTCGTGCATCCTAACGAGTTTGTGAACACATAATGTTGGAGTTCAACTTGTGTTTATATCATTCGAAGGATTGCTTAAAAATTCACAGTTGAGTTCAAAGTCAAATGGTTAACTAAAACAAACACACTGGTAGGTATCTAAGCTTATGTATAGGAAAAAAGAACGACGAATCCTGGTTGCGATGAAAGACCAAACAAAAATAGTACTCCGATCAGTACAAATTAGGAAGAAGTTTGTTTCAGCATCCGTCTAGTTCTTTTTTGAAAACATTTCAGCGATTTGTTCACGGGTTCGAGGTTGGAGGCCCAAGTCACTCGGATCCAGTCAGTTTTTCTGTTTCGATGTCAGTGGTTTTCTGTTGACCTAAAAAGCAGTCATTGAAAACAGGGTGTAGCACCGCTGTATGGATTTACAGGAAATACCGAGAACATTAAAATACTAATCCAGCAACTTCTTAAATAAGTGAAAATCCAATACCACTTTGAATCGGTCCCTAGAACAGCAGCTAACAACGTCCAATGGAAGGTCGTCCCAGTGGTTGATAACCCCGTAAGAGAAGAACCGTTGCCTAATGAAGGTCCGGGGTCGAAGCTTGTTCGGCTTCTTGTCGTGATCCCTGTGTGGAAGAAAAAGTACGTGAGGATTAAGTCGCAGCGGAGTCTTCGAAATTCAAGTGGATAAAGATCAAGAATTTCAAGACGAGACTCGTAAGATAAATGCCGCAAGCTGATGACCATTTTGGTGGTTACTCGCTGGACACGTTCGATGGCGAGTATATCCTTCCTCAAGCCGGTGTGCGTACTCAAACAATAATCTAATATAAACCCCGTAGAGCGACTGAAAGACATGCCTGTCTGTTCGAGGAAAGGCCCTTTTTATCATCTCAAGGGTCCCAAATCCCTTTTTGGCAGCCATCTGGTGGTGATAAGAGAAGGGTAATCTAGTCGATAGCCAAATCCCTAGGTCCTTTTTAAGGTTCACCTTCGTGATCCGTTACACTTTGTGAACCATGGATCACGAATAGTTTCCCCGAGTCTCATCCAAACGACATAGGGGCACACTTACTGTCGTTTAAAGTTGGACTCCAGTATTCTGACCAACGCTTAATATGGTGGAGGTCAATCTGCAATGCGCTGGGATCAAGAGCATTCCAGATTTTTAACTCACCCGCATAGAGGAGGGTATTGCTAGGAGTAAAGTCGGGAAGATCACTAATGTATATTAGAAACAACAGCGGACCGACCACGGATCCCTGAGGAACTCCATCGGGGATCGGAGAAAGAGAAAAAAGGTCCTATCCGGTTTTTACCCTAAAAGTTCTGTTGCCAAGAAAGGATGTAATTCAGCGGAGAACCTCTCCTTGGATCCCATAGGCTTCTAGCTTATGTACAAGTGGACCGTGTGGGATACGATCGAATGCCTTGGCAAAATCTAAAAAGATAGCATCCGAGATATGGCCATTGTCTTTGGCGTCTGTCAGGCCATCCATGAAAATAAGCAAATTAGCTATGCATGACCGGTCTGGAAGAAAGCCATGCTGGGAAGAAGAGAAAAGATTATTCGAGAAGAAATGCCTAAGGATGGCGCGTTTTAACAGGCGTTCTACTACCTTGCATTGGATGCTATTGAGGCTGATCGGCCGATAACTAGCAGAGGAATGACTATCTCCGGCCTTAAATATAGGTGTGATGATGGCCTCTTTCCATGCCTCCGGAACAGTGCTGGTCCGAAGTGTCTGTTTGAACAGACTATGGAGGGGCACCGCCAAACCAAGAGCCACTTCTTTCAGGGTCCAGGAATGGATCCCGTCTGGTCCCATTGCATTATAAGGGTTAATCTCAACCAAGAAATCCTGAACGTCGGGCACAGAGAATTCGGCCGTTAGGAGTGGGCGCTGGAAATTTATCCTCGGGAAAATCGGTTGCCAGGTTGCCGGAACCACATTGAAGACTGCTGAATAGTATTCTCTGAAAATCCCGGCAACCACCTGAGGGTTGGAGGAGGTTTCCTCGTCTGGAAGCTGCAGAGAAAGCACTGAGGGCTTCGCTGTTCTCTGCCGACGCATGTACTTGAAGAGAAAGTTTTTATTCTCTCGAGCGACCAGCGGGATTTTTATCTGTGCCTTTCTGGTATGTTGACGGATTACTCGCCTGCATCTGTTTCGTACAGATCGGAAGGCCTCTTGGTTATCCGACTAGCCCGTTAGTTTTCGCTTAGAGAGTAGACGAGAACGTAAGTCAAGAAGACGACGCGTGTTTCGCATAAGTGGTGAGCGAGCTGAGGACTTTCGCAGTTTGCGATAAACCAATACCTCATCAGCTTCGTGAATGGCACCTTTAAATGAAAGATAGTTGGTGTTCACTGAGGTAGACACGAGTTTGAGTGTACTTAAGAATGTCCTCAGATCGCCAAAGTCAGCTTTCTAGAAGTTTCTGAACGAAGTCTTTGTTACGGCACTTTGGAGCCAGTAACAGATAAAATCGAAAGCAACTAACATCTGGTCACTATATCCCAGCGGTGGGCTAATGACCACTCTATCTGCCAGATGAGCTTTATTCGTAACAACAAGATCAAGCAATGAGGGTGTCTGTCCCGGACGGTACCGTGTAGGTAGCTCGACATGTTGTGCGAAGGCCTTTTCATTAATCAACATTGCTAGGGATTTCTAAAATCCACTGTCACAATCGTCACAAGAAGCAGCTACATAGTTGAATTTGGGTGCGTTGGAATCACCCATAATGGGCAGGTGTGGACGGGAGGTGGTCTAGGCCGGCGAGCATGTCCTCGTCGTCAGATGCGCCGCACGACGGCGATCGGTAAATAACACCGACAAGCATCGTGCCACGACTACGAAGCCGCAGTTTAAACCACAGTCCGTCACACTTCTCTGGGGAGGTGAATTCCTCTATGAGAGTTGGTACTGGTAGCTTCTGGCTTAAAAAACAACACGGGCTCCCGTGCGTCCACGGGAGAAGTCTGTTCGGTTCAGTGAGTATTCAGGAACATGCAGTTCGTTATCACCGATATCTGTGGAAAGCCAGGTCTCTGTTAAAGCAAGAATATGTGGACAAGAGTGGAGCATCAACTGTCGGATTTCAGGCAGTTTGCTTGAAAGACTCAGACAGTTAGTGTTCACGCACCTGAGGGCTACCTCCTCATTTGACTGGGTGCTAAAAGAAACTGAAGAGCGCGAGGAAGAGCCTGAGAAAGCAGTCCTAGTAGTGTGGGGGAGTGTGTAGACGGTTCCAGACTTTCCCGGATCCACTTGGTGGGTTGCGGTCGTTTCTTTACCGCCTGAGCATATGTGAACGTTCCTGTGGGACGCTTCTGCTGTTTCTGGTTGTTCAGGGTTAATGGCTTATGGACCTCCTTCACTTTTTAAGGTATCGGAGAGTGGTTTGCAATTTTGCACCTCCGAAAATTTGGGTGCGGTTTTTGGTTAAAAGAGAACCTAGGAAGAAATGGCCGTGAGACGGAAAGGGGAAATGCGGCTGGAATGAGCCAAGTATAAGCCTTTCTAGAAGTTGGAGGTGACCCAAGCAGACTCATTGGGTTGTACAGCTTAGGAATAAAGTAAGTTTGGATAGAACTTTTTGTAGGTCTCTTGAATGGAGGTTTGGAGCAAGACTGTCGCTCTGTGGCCTTTTTGAGAGCTATTGTTTCCGACTCGTGCAGCCCCAGTGATGATTGGTCATCCAAGAGGATGGAGGCAGCCGTCTTTGCTGTGGACGTGATCATGTGGATGGATCCAATCGGAGGCGCTGGTCCCTTCGCAAGATTGGGAATATGGACCTTCACGTTGGCTTAAGGTTTGGGATCAGTGTTAAGGCGTGAACTTGTTCTATCAAGCTGACAGCGTTTCTGCCGATCCTGCAGTGAGCGATCCGGTGAGACATCTTTTGAATTCTCGTGACTTTCCTTTAACTGAACTGTCTTGTCCAGTGCTTCCCCCGTGCTGATCTTCGCGGGTAACGCCACAAGAAGTCCGAATGACTTCTTAGGAGCTTTTGAGCGAAGTCTGCTGGTAGAAAGTGAGCTTGTCAATTCTGGAATGAATGCGGTGTTTAACACCGCTCTTGCTTGATCACCTGGAGAGGGTGTGGTCGGAAATCGTCCCCACAAAACGAGCCTCCTCTCCCGGAGTGCATTGTCCCTCAGATATGTCGCAGCTTCCTCACTTTGTGCTGTGGATAAAGCCACTGCCCTACGAGCAACCGCCACACCTGGAAGGATGAGAGCAATATATTCCTTCAGTGAGTTCGATTCTGACCTCATGTCAGATAAAGCCGTCCGGGTTTCAACCGGAGCTTTTTCAAATGTGGCCATATGCATTGCATTGACGTCTCTAGACTTCTTGCAACTACACCGTAGCGAGTCATGTTTCTGCTCACTGGTGGTGGCAGGTGGTGGAACAGATACAACCCCGGATAAAATGCAACCTTCACCAATAAGACAGCTCATGCAGATAAATGGCTTGTTTGATGAAGCCAGTAGAGTGTATTGGTCCTCCTTAGGCTGGTGCACCTGACGTGGTTCCAGTGTGGACACGTCTGGCAATGCATACCGTTTTGAACAGTCTGGCGACAGCCGAAACGGCCACACACACCTAATATCTCTGAACCACCGATGCTGATGGATCTTGCGCTCGTCATTGTGAAGATAAACGTAGGCGTTAGCGTTATATAAAACAAAACGGTAGGCAAACGGAGCAGAGTGTAAAGCTATTGAATAGTGAAACCGAACAGATATTTGTTCACATATCAATCGGCCAAATAAATGTGTTGAATGGTACAATATGAAACGGATATAAGTACTGCTAAGCAGATAATTTGATAGGGAACGGAATTAGTATGTTGTTCGCTAACGAATAACAGTAATCTTATGTAAATTTATGGTGCACAGAGCACCAATAGGAGAAAAATATGAATAGACAATAACAATGGGAAACTTTGAACTAAATCTCGAGTTACCTTCGTTTGTCTTAGTTCGAGGCCCCCACAAACACTGCGGGCAGGTTGTTTTAGGAGTTGGTTTAGCGGTTAACAGAAAGGTTGAATTGAACAGCCGATCGTGACCTTATCTTGTTACTTGTGAATCTGTGACCTCTTAAATCTCTGTCCTGTCGCATCACAAATGAACGTACTGAAGGACTTGTGCCTGTGTGGTAGGTAGCTTTTTACACTTTGATAAGGTCTGTAGGGTATTGTAGACGATCTCTTATTTCGCTTTATTTTCATACAAAGTCCACACCACCTGTCCTTGTAGAGAATGAACACCACTTATTTGAATTGATTTCATTTGACAACGCACTTTTGGTGCGCGCGTCTCGTCCCTCAGTGTTTCTATTCCACATAGGTTGGGGTTTCCCACAGTGAGCTATTCAGAGACTGCATTCTGAACTGACTATTGGCTTTTATACCTCTGTATAAGGGTAGTCCCCTACAGGTCTTCCTTTACGCTTCAGTGTTCGAGGGAGAATAATTTGAGCGGACCTAGTCAATTTCGGTACCTTGAATCCTTCATATCCCATACCATGTCTGTGGCGAGCTTTTGTACTCTTTTGAGGACGACAATGTCTTTTCTGAGATATGGTAACCATGCCCGGACATATTACTCCACATGAGGACGAACTATGGCCGAGTGCAGTGAGACAAACACCTCTGGAAGTGAGTTGGCGATCGCAGATTTCAGTCGATGTAACGCCTGCCCTGCCTTTGTCGTAACTGCGGTACACTAGGCAGATTAAGTGAGCTTACTAGTGGTTTAAATACCATAGTCCATCGTTTACTGTTTCGTTGGTGGTTCGATTTTCTGTTCATATTTATGCCTTAGATACCTGGGGGCTGATTGGAAAGTATCAGCGGGGATAAATCTGTTGATTTTGTTAAGGTCCGTTGCACCATTTTGAGATTGCTATGCTATGTTTGATCAGTGTTGAAGGGTGGCCCTACGTTTCATCATTTTTCCTTGAGAAAAAAAGGTATTGACCATCTTCACTCTTACACCAGCGACTGTAACCATTTTCACTAATCGCATTCACTCGGAGCCTTGTATATTTCTAAATGCCAAAATAAGACTTTCTTCTTCCACATTCTTTCTTGAGTAGCCTATAAT
>LUCH01001601.1:0-19853 GCA_013368495.1 Paragonimus heterotremus
CACCTGTATGATAACGGACAGCAGTCCAGTTAATGGACAAAAAACTCTAACCGGTGTAGATCGAACAAAAGTGTTCACTACAAACTTCGCTGGATTAAAAGTTTTATAGCAAACTCATCAGAAGCATAATGCGCAAGTAAGAGCTGTTGGTTTGTTCATATCAACCACCTTGAGAATTGTGACCCAAACTGTACAGAATTGATTAATATGCTGTCGTCTTTCGGAAGCATAGAGGAAACAGTGACTACGTAGAAGTTGCGTCAAGACATGAATGATTTCTACTGGTAACTTCTGCATTTTTCTATTTCCACATAAAGCGTTTTCAAAATTCCGCTTTAAGAGATGAGAAATGAATTATACTACTAACATTCACAAGTAGTTATAAACATTGTGGAAATTTTCACAAATTGAACCAAATAACTCATAACAAATGGCATTCTTCCCAAAATTTCTTTTATTTATTTTCAGCAATGGATGACGAGACCACAACAGATCTGGATGTACTAAAAGCTGGAATTTTAACGATGATTATAATCATTTTTATTGTTTGTTACCTCCTCATCAACTGTATACCACTTCATCTCAAACGACGCATCCTCCTTCAACCAGTACATCTCCTCCTTACTTCTAGCCAAATGAAGAGATCGACAGAATTAATCTAACACCTGTGAAGGATCCAGTTGCCAAATATCAATGTCCCGACCACGCAACGGGGATGAACAAGCCAGATAAATTCAATTGTACGTCGGCCTATATTTGTGCGACCACATATTTTAAACATGAATCTAGCCGTGCTTGCAAAACCTGCCTATTCATTCACTAGAAATTGAGTAGTGTCTCACTTCTTGAGTGACGATATTAAGTACAGACCTGTAAATATACCGGTAGGGACTCACTGTTATGAATTGCCTTTGGTATCGGAAGAGAATGCTTTCTTCACCATATAACAATCGTCTGCAAATTTGCACTCATAGAATTTGGCTTCTTCAAAGCTGACTACAGCCGGAGTTTAATGAAAAAGATAAAGAACACCGGTTGTATTATTGTGTTATACTTTCGTAAGTGCTTGTTACAAATGGCCTTAACGTCCATAATCCCAAACCACAAAGAAGTAAAAATTGAGGGTGCAAAATCTGAAGGCTGTTTGGTTGCCACCGCGGCAGAATTGATTATCACACAAGGAAAACTGTTCTTCCAGGAAGAAAGGCCAGCGGTGATGTATAAAAAGGAAAAAGTTTGTATATTATAATAATCATTCTTTTATCAAGTGAAATGTTACATTCCATTGAAAGAGATGTATCACAAACTATTGCATCAACTTGAATGACCTTAAACAGTTACGGTTGTTTCCTGTAGTGTTGTTTGATTGTTGCAGTAAAAATGGTCGGCGTAGTTTTGTTAGGTAGGTATCAATCCTGGTTCCCGTCCCGCGTTCACTTTTACCAACGAAGAAATCTCCATGTGCGTATTTCAATCACACGGTAAGCAAAATATTCGACTCACTGTAGCTCGTGAGGCGGACATTAGGGAAGATCAAACAGAGTTTCATCCTAGATGGAGATGTACTGATCAAGTGTTCACTCCTGGCGAAATTCTTGGGCAGCGTTATATGTTTCTCCGACCAAAAGTTGCAGTTTTTGTCGATAATAAACTTTAGATTATTGATGAGTAGTCGGAGATTTGGTTAATTTCAAGTTGAACATCACCCACAATTGATCGCAGCTGTCGCATCCCCATAGACATTCCAGTCGGCCCCTTTCGAAAACCAGAAGCCCTAGGCTCGAGTTTCGCTCTCATTAAAGCTCGTCAGTAATGCATATCATCGTCACTGCAGCCGGAACTTGAACCACGGACACGCTGTTCATGAGGCAACCGTGTTTACCACAGTGCCATTGGCCTCACGTTAGGCACGACCAGATTATCACATGTGAACGCTCAACCACTTTCGATAGGGGCCGACTGGAAAGTCTACGGGGATGCATCAGTTGCGATCAATTGTGGGTGATGTTCAACTTGAGATAGTAAACTTGTGTCCGCCTCAGTGGATCAGCGTACAACTTTAGAATAGAATGAAATCGAGGATATACTCAAACGTCGGCGCTTTATCCTTATAATTAAACTCACGTTAGATTCTACGATGAATGTTCTGGCAATTTCAATATCAGAAGCGGCTTATGTCAAGAGTGGTCATTTTCACTATTTTGTTCAACCTTACTGTAGACAAAATAATGGAGGATTTTCTAAGGCGCCCACAAAATGCTGGCGTGAACTTCCTACCTGATGAAAGATTGGCTGATTTGACAGTGCTATATACAAGTTGTTTCCATGTCCTCTGCAAAATAACTTGGAATGCATTTTGCAGCCATAGAGTGCAAAGTATCACTGCAAGGTTTTCTTGGTTACGTAGAGATAACGTTGAGTAACACAGTTGTAGAAGTTGTTGACGGGGCTTCTATCACGGAATTTGAAGCAACAGTGACGGTAATGTGAAGAATGAAACAAAGTCTCTCATCTTCAGGTGCACGGTAGCATTCCTAATTTTGAAACATAGCTGGCGTTATATGGGCATCCCTCTTAAGATTAAGGGCCGAGTACATAAGGTGACAGCAGGAGATGTGATATTATGTGACTGTCGAAGGACGGTGGTGATGGTGACCGTGATCACGGTGATGATGACAATGATAATGATGGTGTGCTCATCTTAGTTCAGCGTAACCCAATAAAATACCACTACAGTAAAGCAAAATAATAAATAAAATCCCTTCCGAGGTGTAGTGTCATCCTGCTGAGGAACTGTATAAGTTCAGATATCAGGAATGAAGCAGAAAGGTTGTCCAGTGCACACATTTTTCAACACGGTTCCACAACATTATGATGAGAGAAATTATACCTGATCAAATGATTTAGTTCTTGAAACCCCCAAAACTTCGGCAGCCAGTTTTCTGGTTCGATGACGCCCGAAATTGAAGATACACATCCCAGCCTCCGAGTTCACTCTCAACGCACCCGTTTGTCCAGATTACTGCTTCCAAGTCACGGGAACCAGAAGGAGATTTATAGTGGTCAATCGATGGGTTTAATGCTAAAGCAATTGTTACATTGTAGGATCAACATTTAACATGCTGAAACTGTAAAAAATAATCCCATTATCCTGGGAATATTGGAAACAACATGTGGGTCTTGTGAAACTTTCCAACAAGCTAAACAGATGGATTTTCAGACGCAGTCCGATCGATGACCGGAAAAACCCGTTTTTCGCCGTAGAATAGTAGCGGTTTGATTTAGCTGTTTGGTAATACAGGTGGTTTCGAATATTCCTCAGTCATACCGCTACAACAGAAGATGACATACATATATATATTGCAGAACTGCAGTTCACTATTCGGGCCCTTTTTATTAGACGCCATAGTTTGTGAATTGTAAACTAATCATTCGAGACGGGAAACTGAGGAAATCGGAGGAACCAGACACACCAGGAAACGATAAGAGCACAACTTTAAGGTTGGATCAAAATATGTACTTATCAGTGGAAACACATTGAGAACAAAATGTCATCGCCAATCCAACACTCATACGGCGATAAGGGCAGGTAGTCAAACGACACCTATGACGATCTTAAAAGAGCAGTAACCAGTCAGATCGGAGCTACGGAAACAGCATTATTACAAGTAAGTAACATCCACGCAACTTACCTCAAAAATCGGCTACAAGAATAGTCTTATCAGATACAGAACTCATTGGAAGCTTGCTTACTTACGACAGCCAGAAATGCATAGGTACCCCTGATTCTATGTTTAGAATTACAGAAGTGCGACTAACGGATAGTACATAGTGGCTCCCGTCAAGCGGACTAGGATCATGGTAGCAGACATGATGAAGAATGTCCCAGAGAGAAATCGAAGGACAACTGTTGACAGAAGACGAGCCTGGCCACACCCTGCTAGCTATGGCCATGACCACGGATGAAGCAACATCGTGCTTGAGGCCGTTGTGGAAAATCGAACGCGGATTCACTCTGCCGGAGTGATTCTATCCAGATGATTCAGTTTGGATTCCCAAGCCTGCCCTTAGGGTCATTTATTCTGTTAGCGGACATAGGTGGTATCCTAGATTGGGCGCAGCCGGAGGCCAAAAGTTTGTTGCTGCCCTACCAAGTTTATCCCAAGTTGGCGGATTCGTCTAGGTGAAAGCAGGCATCGTAGGCAGTAGTACGGTTGGTGAAACGTCGCGTGAGGTATTGCGGACAAATGACTAATCGTTCCAGTCTAAATGTAACAGACAGAAGAATATGGAAACTAGCTTTGCCGATAGAGTCTCTTGATAAGAAAACGTACTCCATAAAGTAAGGAATGACAAGCTTGAAAAGGTAACTCAAGTTGACGGCTCATCAGCGCTTTGAACGTTTTCCAAAACAGTTCGGAATAATACAACTTAAACATTTCAGCAAGCAACTTGCCCTACTCAGGCCGGTCTAAAATTTCTAATGGACGATTGCACACACGATCGTTGGCAAGCATATGGCAGAATTGGATGTGTCACTTTGACCGCGTCTCCCTACTGGACCACAGCAGTCCGGTAGCTGACATTTTGGTTGCCGTAAATTAAAAAATTGTGTTCATACCGCCATTGTTAATTTGCTGCATATGAGTAGTCAGCAGTGTCTTCCACAAAAGCCTTCCGATTAGAAAGAATTCAAAAATTAGCTAGGCCGAAGGCAGCATGCGCACATAAGGGTTGACAACATATACAGTTTGGTGATGTGCGTGTGTATGTTTGTAATGACTCTGCAAGAGGTAGGCAATGTGAATTTTATGCGTCGCCTACTAGGTAATTTCGAAAGAAATGAATTTTTATATTCCACATTTACGCGATCGCTTGACCCACCGGTAGCCCAGTTTGTGGTCATTTATGACTGCTCTATTGCCGAAGTCACACCCTCTCACCCTTCATCTTGAGTCAATCCAGCCCGCCTGAGCTAACGAACCACTTGGATAACACGGAATGCCCTCTATCTTGTTCCTTCGTGAGATCTGTCGCACACATATACACGCAAACACACAACAAGTGTCGGGAAACGGTTTTGTTTCGCTCATAAAAATTTTCACCACAATCGTAACATATTCTCACCCGACCTGATGTTGAATAACTGTCGGCGAACCGAAAGCTTCAGCCCGGTTTAAACCGGTTTGTGTCACACTGTTTTCAAGATTTTAATGCTTTCGTGAAGACAGTGACAAAACACAGCTCACTGCAAGGTTCGAGTATATCTATTCACTCAGAATGGTTGATACAAACCGATAAATAAATAACAAGAATTAAATATATTTGTTAGTTTCAGCGCATCTATGAAGAACCGTTTCGCTACTAACATCAGGTTTGTCCAACTCACACTACAGGGGTTTTACAAAGTACTGCATGCGCAACGACAGTAGTCGAAGAACAGGTGGATTAACTGGTTGTCGGAACATGACCCATAGTATATTTGTCCTGGGATCTAAGTGCATTTGGCAGAAAGGAGAGTGGGGTTCTGATGAAGCCATCAACCAAAGCGTGGAATTTTTATCATTAAAAGTAAGGTGTGCTAATCGGATCTAACTGGAACAAACCAGCTGTCCACTATTTGGCTAAAGGGGCATTTGAATCAATTGCTTAATTTGACCTAATTTCCTATACTATATCCTGCCATATTTGTGTCCAACCCCATAATCTTCACTTTTATCTGTTAGGAAAACATGAGGAAATAATCACCTGGTTTTTACCCGATCAAACTATCTTACCCTCGTTTAGCTACAAAGGATATCAGTCCTCCTATAGTCACCACCGTAGCGTTGGGACAGCAGTAAAGCTAAGCGTGATTTAAAAGGGGGTTTGGTCAACTGCTAACTTTATGAAGCGTCTCCGTGAAAATTTTACATATAAAATTTCCATCTAAATTGTTGAATGAATTCCTATGGTCATTTATCTCATCTGCCAGCTAAATATTCACTATATTAGAAATTAGTAGCAGCGTTTTTGAGGGCGAGAAAAGAAGTGTCCGCAAACAAATTAGCAGTCAAATACTATCACGTGCAACAGAGTAAGTACCCGAATTCTGATGATGTTGCTATCCTCAGTGGTCCCATTTCGTCGTCCGTCACATAGATTTTGATCTAGCACACGTAAACTCGGTAAACTCGGCACAGATGTAATCAGGGGCGAATAAAAGTACCATCCATTAAGACTAATCAATATGGTTTTCACACTACATATTTTAGCTTCTGTCAACATGCGTTGTTGCCACGAGCTGACCATTCTTATTTATGCAATGGATTAATAAGTCTCTCGTCTAATTTGTGAGAAACTAGCTCTCCATCCATTGAATACGTTTTACTTGAGTCGTTTCCACTTGGTCCGTCCTCTCTTTCAAATGTCAATGGTAACTCAATTTGCTTCGATTAAACGGATTTCAAAATCCTTGTCCTACACACAGCATGCCACAAACCCAAAGTTGCGGAATTCAGCATCTCTACAGATCGGCTTAATCTCCAGTGGTCTGACTTTTAAGTGTTGATTAATGTGATCTACCATTTTGTTAACGGTGGCTATTTTCTCTTAGGCTTACGCAATTGTCTTTTTAATGGTATTGACTTGCTCAAGAATTCTTGAAGACGGTTGTTCAACTCATTTTGTCAACAAAGACTTAGAGAGAATTTCTCCAAAACGGGATGTAAACCAGAGTCGCCATTTCTCTGTGCTTTGGGAAATTCCGTTCCGATGAAAGAATGATCAGCAGTGATCCTCAAAGATGAACCCAACCAAAAAAGGTTTACGTTCAATAAATGCATTCAAAAAACAGAAAGTTTTTGATCATCTTTACAAAAAAATGTCATACAACCAGAGAAGAGGCGAGTTTTGGCGTTTCAAATGGGGTCTCCTAATAAGAAGCGGTTGTCATGAATTGAACATGGCTTAATTACGTCTTGACTTCCGGCCGGATCATTAAATTCCAAAAGTCCACTCGTGAGCTGTCTTTATGCATTGTTCTGGCAAGCTGAAACTTGATTCACACTGACACAAGAAACCTAGACAAAAGTTAGTTCAGTACCGAATTTTTACCTTCACGCCAATTTGATGCCCGTCGACTATGGACTGCGGCTTGCAGGCAATCCTTTTCCAGTGTGGTCTGTCGGAATAATGAGGGCTTAGAGGGGAACAGAGACTTCATTTTGAAGATCTACCACCCGGAAATAATTACTCCGATGTCATAGATGAAATGACATTGGGGTACTTCTGCTGGAAAACAGAATATAGTAGACCGGACTCAACTGATACGTTAAATCTTCGCTAATCAGTACCTGAATGACATTTCCTAAGGTGTAGCCTTGTTCGTCTTCGTCCTATTCTTCCTAACTTAGTCTTGATCATACATCTTTTGTCCATCTGTGGTTCTGGTGTTTGAATCGTGCTTAGACATAGGCAGTCTGTCATATCCCAGCTTGTTTGTACCAATGCTGTCGCATCTCAGCAAACGTTCAGTGGCATGATTCGGACTTCTTCTCTTGCAGGAACGACGTACACATGTTTTGTCGTTCACCTCAACGTATGGTCTACGCTTTTGCGTAGTGGTTGTGTTATCCTCGAAGCAATTCGCGAGCGAAGATCACTCCGTAGTATACCCATTTTTTGGATGGTCAGTGGCACTTGAGTGTACCGCGAATTGCATTGATGAAGCCCTAGGATGCACACTGAGTGCTTACCCCATTTGACAAGTTTCGTCAACGGAAGTTGACCCACTCACTTCGTGACATCATGGGAGTAGATTTTTCCCTCCTCCGAGATTGAAACATTACGGAGGAAGAAACTGCACTATCGAAAATGTATACCTTATTGCAGAGAAGCAGTACGGTACACGTTGGAGTGATTTTCCATCCCATCATTGAACCACGTACTTTTTCGTCATGTTTCGTTAAACGCTCAGCGTGTCCACCGAAAGTATGCACACTCATTCGGTGGGCGTTGTTTTTAATACGGTCACTTACGGCAATAATGATATTTAAGCGTACGATATTTCAAGCAATGAACTGGACCGAGTAATGGCAAACACAGTTAGTTAGCAGTAACCAAGCTACCTGAAGACTAACCCATGACACAAATCGGTACGCAACCTACTGACAGAAAAACTTGTAACAAGTCAGCAGAGGTACATTGGTGAAGCGGTATCAGTGGCTCTCCGGTACACATGGAGTACAGAAAAACATACACTTTAGGCATTGTGTAACAGTCAAATGCAAACTAATTATGACGCTGTCTCCGATCGCATCGAATTGTCAAAAAAGATCAAAATTCAAAAATGCCTTGTCGTAACTCTGATAAACTTTGGTGCATAACGGACACGGTGTACAGTTCAGTGGTAAATACCCTCAAACCAGCAATTTTCTCGTCAATTATATAAATCGTTTTCTGATGTGTCTTGGAATCCGCGGTCAAACAAACCAAATTTGACTTTAGGGCTCACATTAAGTATGTCCTTCACACTTCGAAAAGACACTTACTGAACCATACATAAACAATCTGTCGGATCACATCTTTAATGTCAGACACATTAATAGAATCCCAAAAGCCTGGACATATGAATCTAAGAATAGTTGTCGAAATAACGTAGTGGTTTTCAAACTGGTTCTGCCAGTAATGGGAATACCATGCGCCTGTTAGAGACCGGACAAGAGACAGAAGCGATAAATTAAAACTGCGGTGGACGTTTTGTTCATGCGTTGTATGAACCCTGTAAAGTGTACTCAACCAACCAAACAGATTTCTCGTCCATTTTATTGACCACAATCCTGCTCACTACACTAGTGTTCACAGTCGCAGACCATCAGGTAAACCAACTTGATATCTGATGAGTAGTAGGGGATTTTGGTTTCCATGTAGGTTGAATATCACCCACAATTGATCGCAGTTATCGCATTTCCATAGACTTTCCAGTCCGTCCCTTTTCGAAAAGAAGCACTAGACTCGAGTTTCGCTCTCATTAGAGCTCGTCAGTAGTGCATATCATCGCCAATGCCGGGACTTGAACCACGGACATTCAGTTCATGAGGCAACCGTGTTTACCACTGCGCCATTGACCTCACGTTAGGCACGACCGAATTATCATACTCAAACGCTCAACCACCTTCGTTCCTGAGTAGTGATCAGGTTGCCCGATCGCCTCGAGAGGAGACACAGTTACTGTCTGTTAACTCCAATCGATGACCCCTCGACTAGGACTTCTCTCCAAGTTGAAATCACGGAAATCATTGACTTGTTGAGCGGTATTTGATTAATGATCAGCAGTAAGGGATTTGGATTTTCATGTAGATTGAACATCACCCACAATTGATCGCAGCTGTCGCATTCCCATAGACTTTCCAGTCGGCCCATTTCGAAAAGAAGCACTAGACTCGAGTTTCGCTCTCATTAGAGCTCGTCAGTAGTGCATATCATCGCCAATGCCGGGACTTGAACCACGGACATTCAGTTCATGAGGCAACCGTGTTTACCACTGCGCCATTGACCTCACGTTAGGCACGACCGAATTATCATACGCAAACGCTCAACCACCTTCGTTCCTGAGTAGTGATCAGGTTGCCCGATCGCCTCGAGAGGAGACACAGTTACTGTACTGTTAACTCTACTCGATGACCAGAGTTCTAGTCTTGACCGTGACAAGCATATGCACTACTGACGAGTTCTAATGAGAGCAGAATTCGACTTTAGTGCTTCTTTTTCAAAACGGGCAAACGGGAAAGTCTATGGGGATGCGACGGGTGCAATCAGTTGTGGGTGATGTTCAATCTATACAAGAACTTGACTTGCCAAAGCAATTTTTGGAGTTCAAACATAATAACATCTGACACTGTATATACTTTGTGAGATATTTTAAGCATAATCTCAGGTCAAAAAGAGGAGAGAGTTTAGTCGGTTTGCTCCTCCTCTGATACTTAGTAAGGCAAACAAAATGAACAGTAACATTTTGTTGGTAATGGACTGGGAAACAACGTTCCCTTGAGGAAAAGCAACAATGTACATGCAAGTTAGACATGAACAAGATTTGTACAAACGTAGACCAAATCGCCATGAAGTATACTTCAACTTGCAAAACAATTGTTGAAATAGTGTTATCCGTCTCGGTATCAATTCGCCCGAACAATAAAATATACGGAGGTCTCAGATGGTGCAGTCATTGGGTACGTGAAGTGACGATTCTGTTGGCTGGCCCCATCAACCGTAGAATCTAATTTGATGACCTGGTGTGCTATGGACCGGTGACCGTCAAATGACCCCTGATGTCACCCTTCGTTCATGAAAACGCGTCATCAAGTTTCCGCTCTAACCAAGCGGAAATGTGTCAACCGGTTCAAGTGGCGACACGTGACCATCTGTCCAGATAACCTCCACAATCCCTGTCCGTCTGAAATGTGATGTGCTCCGACTGTACCAACCCTGATTCCATCTACCATTGTTTACTTAGCAGGCAAGGGGGGCAGTTAATTAAATCATCCAGTCACATTCCCAAGGCACCGTAACAAAAATGGGCAGGTCTCATTTGCAAATATGGATAAATAACGAACTGCAAATCGTGTGATCATATCGTTAGTATATCTTATGATCATATCATTTCCTTGCTACTGAGACCAATCCCAGTGAAATAGAGAGAAGTGAAATTTCATGCAAATGACTAATCCACATATGAACCAAAAGATCAACGGATTTGGACGAACCGAAAGAGAATAATGTAATCGAAATCAGAGATACTCCCACAACTGACATCAGGGGACCCCAGAATTTGAGGGGCTGATGTGCGTAAGCATATATATGACATATAATAAGCCAACCTAGAACCTTATCACATTATACTTTGGTTCTTATAGACAACTCATCTTCTTATTTACCTTCTTCTTGTTCAATGCGTTGTCCCACACTGGTTGTACGTTCCTTCTGTGATTATGTGTATCCCAGTCGATGAAGAATGGAAGTTGAGCTAAAAGCGGTCAAGCACGGTTCAAATGCAATCAAGAATTAATTTGATAGGTGAACTGTCGTCTTGGAGAGCATTTACAGTGCGTCTAATAAGTTAACACTGTGGAAATTTGTATGTTGTACTTGCAAGTGAAAACCAAGATAAAAATCGATCACCAACTCCAACAATTCGACTTGTTTTAAAATTGTTCCGATATTTTTCGGGTGATTCAATGCGACACATTGGTCTCTGATTACATTTACGGCTAATCCAACAACTATTGTTTACGTAAGGACTTTGAGCTTGGTGTCGTGCATCAACTAGGACACTTGCCCTTCAGGAACACGCTTTCTCGTTTGACCCTAATGAAAGAACTTTGTTTCTTGACACCCATTGAAGCTTTGGTACACCTTGTTGGGAGTAAACAGATTTCATGGAACAAATATATCTCATCCCAGCGAACACAGCTGTACATCATCTTTTTGTTTGGCGCATATATATATATATAGACAGAGAGAGAGAGAGAGATTCTGGTACAGGAACACAGCATGTGTATAAAACTAGATTGTAAAACATGACTTAACAGTTGTACAGATTTGGGGCTTCATTGTTCTTCCTATCTGTGGTTTTGAGGAGACTGTCCACTGGTGTTTAATGGAGAGTGCTTTGACTTAATACAAGACACGGAATATGTCACCAGTTGATTGCTATCAATGAATGGAGAATAGGGATGAAAATTACTAATGAAGCAACAGCTATGCTCCAGATTTCCTTGCAGTTCTTACACACGCTATAGTTGCAACATTACCAACGCACATTGCACTTGAGTTAAATCTTGTTAGATGGGTGATAGATCCGTCTCGATGCTCGCGTTTTCTTTGTCGCACCTTCAAAAACACGTCGGTAGTGTAAAATATCGTACGTCCACTGAAGCGAATCATGGGTTTATTGGGTACCTGCATATGGCTTATTAATCTCCAGTGGTTAAAATCGAATGTGCGTTTAAGACAGTGCTTGTGACCAGGTAAGAATGCTCTTTCCGGGTGTTTGTTGACAAATTGTCTGACGATTGCGTATTGGTATATCGAACGCATTTTGAGACCAACTGCAGGTCCTACTTACTAATATGATTCAACCTGCCATCTGTGGAAATAATAAGTGGATCGACCGTTGTCTGCACTTTGTTTTGCTCCGACAGCTTAAAAAAGACGAATGCTACGCACACAGTCAGACGTGACAAGGTGGATTTATACTACTGATGCTTTAGGTGGTAAACTACTACAACAAACTTAGGCGTATCTTGACAAGCACTATCTGATGAGGTTTATGAGACTGACGACTAAAGTACAAGATAACCCAGAACCAACATTGGTCAAGCAAGCTGCAGCCTTACAACTGCCGTTCAAGTGAGGCAATCTACACTCAACCTTCATATATGTCGCAAACATCAAAAATGGCACCTTTAGCAACGCTTCGGAAATGGACCCAAGCAGGTCCAATATTGTGCTGGTAAATTACAGTGGGTCATGGCCCTGTGACCAGATTTTACCGAGCCGGATAGGTGTGAAATTTAGCTGGATGTGTAAGTTTAACAGTGTGACGTAAACAAACTGGCAACAGAACACTGGCAGGTTGACCTCTGAAGCTTACGACAATAGAAAATGACGATCGGTGACATACGCACAGTGTTAGGGGAACGAGAGCTAAACGTGTAGCCCGATCTGTCTGGTCCGCTAGAGCAACCGGCGAAAGCCAGTAAAAAAAACCTACCTGAATTCAGTGTTAATTAACGTACGGCATTCCTTAAAGCAGAACGGAACAGTTCGAAAACGAGCTCAGTCACAAAGCACCTCACATGAAGTAGAACTTGGATGGCATATATCCACATCCTCACGACACAACTGTCGTACAGTGCAATGGATGCTGGTGTGCAGACATTGTAAAGCAACCCGCCTCAATCGGGATAAATCTCCTCACTCAAAATCCCGTAAAGGTGTTCAGTCTGCTTTTTGTTACCGGGTGCTTATTGTCGGATATTCCATGCAGTCATGCTGAAAAGAAATGAATACTCGATAAGTTGTTGCGTGATGCCTCAATGCCCGGACCAGAAAAAATACGGTAAGAATCTGTGTGCGCTGGTTGTAGAGAGTCGCGCAGCTTTTCACATGTAAACCCGGCGGGGCCAAACGTGTTTCGTTGACATCCATGAACCCTATTATTCATGCGGAAGGCACATGAACGTGTGTGTCATTTAAAACTGCTGGTAACACTGTAATATCTATGGCTAAGGATACCTAGGGCGAACTGGAGCGTTTCTTCGTCCCAATAATTTTCATGGTTTGTACTTTCTTCATGATGTCTCTGATTCTTCAACACACGTTGTACAATGCGCATTATTGGAAAACTTACATTGCACTAGGGCGGTTGAAGCATCAGTACTCTCAAGAGGTTCGTTGTTCAGCTCGTAAATTAGTTCTAATGACAGTCTACACATAAATAGATTGGTGTTAGTCAAACCGATCTCCGTGACCGTCAAGGTGCGATTGAATCCGTAGCAAAATCGTATAGCTTATCGCCGCTGTACTAAGGTTAAACTCACCCGCTACAGATGAATGCATATATTAACCCGGGTTTTTCACAATGTGCTACAAAGATATATGTCTCCACGTTAAGAATAACAACTTAGGTGGTACGTAAGTGAACCTATTTCTAAGTATATTCTACATTCTCACCGAAAGTACTATGGTCAGTTTGTTGCTTTGTGTATCTTTACCCAATAATAACTGAACTTTTCGCTAATACATAGCTTGAAAACACTGACTAAATATATTTTGAGTTGACCCTATGTTCAATTAATGTATGACTTATTGTCGGATATTTCGTTACAAGGTTGGGGGTGAAATCATTAGAATAAAAATGTGGGTACGTTCTGGTATCATAAATTTTCAAATCCTCCTAATATTTGAAAATAAAACAAAATTAAGTAGCCCATGCCTACCAGATTCTGTAACAAGACTCATGTCTACATGCCAAAGATATCAACATAAGTGAGCATCGAATGAGCATATTTACGTTTTTATTTGTATGCCTTAGTTAGAAGTATTCTAGTTAGGTAGTTACGTTATATATTTTTCTGTTCAATCGTAATCTGATTTTCTATGGCTTTATAGCTAATATGTTCACAGTCAGTCACTGATTCTGCTTTGGGAAACACTGTGCCCCACTACTGTATGGCTGAGGCTGGTTTTCGCATTAGACAAAAAATAGAACCAACAGACAGAAATTACGAGAAAGGAATACTTGGCCGTTCTAAATATAAATGATCACCACTCGCCCAAATGATTTAAAATGAAATCCTATTGTTGGAGTAACAGTTGAATAAATTGTCAAATGTATTGGGTTCAGAGAAAAATTAATAAAAATATGCTACCTATTTATATGCTTGTGATCTAACCACCACGTAAAACAAACTACACTACTATGTTGGGGTACACTGTCCTATAACATCTACATTCAAAGCAAGTTATACAGCTACTCATTATTTGTCACTGTAACAGTATCAACTAGAAAGTAGTATACTACAGCTAATCAGAATGCCATTTAAAGAAGTACAATAAATCAAAAAACTCTTTGCTTTCGTATATCAAAACTGTTGTTTTGATGCAGCGTAAGTCAGCTGTATAGACCTCAAATGCATCGGTTGCCGGTTTCGTGTTAACATCCAATTGACAATGTAGTTGCCTGAACTTCTCACCCAGTGGTCAGGATTATAACTTATCCTCGTGGATAGTAATTTATTTCACGCTTGATCTGAACACGTCATTTTACGGGGAAACAAACTGGTGCACTTGAAACGACGGAGAACTTCAGCTACACAGCATATGTAGCTGAGTGTATGATGCATTCCTAAAGAAATTCAAGGGTCCAGAGATGCTACCACGTGAAACAAACAAGCAAAACAAGAAGGACAGCGGACAAGCTTGCCAAGCAAAGAGTGTAGGGTCGAGCGAACCGAGAACGACCGGTTGAGAATAATACAGCTAGTAGATATAGAACATATTGTTGACCTGCGAGGTCAACGCAAGAATAAACGGATACAAAGACGAAACGATAACAGAACGGAGCGACAAGCGTGTATGCAGCGGGGTAGTAGGTTCGAGTGATCGGGGTAGTTGTCGGTATCTCCACTCGTTCAAACAAATGCTTAAGCACATACAAAGTAGGAAACAAAAAGAGTACAAATGGCACTCGTAGCTCTAACTGAGTTGACAATAACGAATAGGGTCGCTATAAGAGGAACGATCATTAGTGCGTCAAGCTTCCAAAGCTGCAAAGTGTTTCAGATTGCGACTCGATAGTTAAGCGTAAAATACTTCCAAGAACTGTTCAAGCGACGCTAAACAGTCATAAAATGCCGAAAAAAGATTCGCAGAACGAACATCAGATATAGCCTTATACGTTATGGGCAAAAAATCAATGAGTGCATCTTCTTTAATGATGAAAAACTAGTCTGGATGCACTTGAATCACGGAGAAACGTATGAAGTCCCCGTACAGAGAGATTGTTCACCAGTCGAATTTCTAATAACAGAAGCTGAGTGAGTGTAAAAGTGACAATGTTGGCCATTAAAGTGAGCGTACTGGAAACATTATACAGCATTAGCTCCACCCGTCCTTGTAAATGAGTTCCAAAATTATTTCCCCTCGAACGACGTTTACTCGGTTCGTTGAAAAATCGTAATTTAACCGCAAGTCGATAACCCCAGTAACAAGTCAGTTAGTAGAAGGATGTGAGTATTCCTCTACGAATAAAGATTTTGGACTAGCTGACCCGCAATCCTGAAGTCAGTTCAGTAGACCATGGGCGCTAACGTGTACAGTATAGCTACTGGAGTCATAGTTGCCCTGATGAAGGCATAAACAGCTTTGTGTTCGACTGTACCACAATCCATTATCAAAAAGGTGATCACTCGATATGTCGAAGTAAGGAAGGAAAATTCCAAAAGCACTTTATGTTCCCCTGCAGACCCATGAGATATATTGGGGTATCCCCATAATTTTACCATGCTTAATCTTTCAGTCTACAAGTGTAATCCTTAGTAGAGCATAGTAATGCTTTGTGAAAGAGACATGGCAGCATGTTCATCTGAATGTGAAGTTTGAAAGCGTATTTTGACTGAAACTCAACCTAATTCGGCCAATTCGCTGACCTCGTTAACAAATATTCAAACAGAATTCAGCTTAAAGCCTTCTGTTAAGATTTTTCCGTCTATTGCAAAAATCGTTGACAGTAGATTTGGTAAGAAAGATTTTGCAAAAATATATAGTGTCCGTATAGTTTTGCCGATAGGTATAAGTAATGTAGTTTACATACCAGTCGTGCATTGTAGCCATAGCTTCCGGTGAACTATTGCCAAAAAATCCATTAAACTAGCCCGTACACTGTAGTGAAAGCAATTAACACCTTAGAAAGCAATGGATGTTTTAAAGAACTTCTCAATCTATGACAGTGGTTCATCTCTCTCGAACCTTTTATTCACACAACATGAGACAAAAGATACAAAAACATTGGAAAAACAAGTGTGTATGACGAAACATGATCGGCACTCAAACACTCGTTCAGTTCTAAAACTAACCTGTGCTAAAGATGTCATCAAATCTGTCAGTTCCGTAACCGTGAATTCAGAGACAACGCAATCCTACTGTTGACGTCATAGAGATGTCACAAACAGTTTTGAAAAAAGTATCGCTCCACTACGTTTCGATGCATCTCAACGATTCGTAAAAGGACCAAAATCAAAACCAACAACCGCAGTACAGTTCGCTGTCGTTTGATTGATGCCACTTGATCTTTCGACTGTGTAAGTTGTGTGCATGACTTCCTGAGCCTTTGGCTTATGCTTGTCGGTTTTCGTTACCATTTCAGATTCCCGTTTGGTCCTCTTCCTTCAGAGAAACGCTGTTCCTCAGTGCCTCCACTCAGTTGCACATTACACAACCACACACCACTGACAGCATTCGTTTCAGATTAACGTGTCTTAATCAGCTAAGCCAGTGGACGCTTGCGCATAACACTCACCCTACTTGTGGTTCCACTCACACATCGTGTATCCGGTATAAACCCGCAGAATTGAGAACATGATACGTATAAGTGAGGGTCTTTGCGGTCCGGCTGACCAATGCTGGTTAGCTAGTTGGTAGGCTAGTATGAAAGTAAAACCTGTATCTCCCGAAAAAAATTAGAGACTCCGATTATAAGAAACATATTGAGAACATGGGACTGGAGTAGTTCCATATAACAGCACATATTATTACACTCCTGATGGAATGTAGAACAAAAGCAAAAATGTGAGATCCGACTGAATAACGAACAAAATGCTCACCGTACAATGCACCAGCAGGGGCGAAAAATATAGGTAGAAGGCCACACTGATTCAAGTTTCTGAAGATGAGAACAGGTGAGTTGCTAAACAACGGTGATCAGTGCAAATGGAAAGAAAAAACGTTATGACTCACAAAACCTACTTGAACCTAACGCACTCGTTGTCTATTCACCATTAGTATACTACGGTCACGTTGGTCTCATAATCCGAGACAACCAGCGCATTTGCGGCATCATTCATCGCAACTTCACATGGTCACATCACCGTAACCTATGGTGCCCACAGTTCCTTTGCATAAGGGGCGTTTAAATTCACGGCCCTGCAAATGTTTCTCACTGAGCTTTCAGACGCCCTACAAAATCGTATTGCACCAGATCGTCTAGTTCAAAGGTACCTTCTCTTATGATCTAACTTTGATAGCACAAAACGAAATAATTACATGAATAACATACTGGTATCTCAATTTTTCACCACTAGGATTCCGTTTACATGCAGTAGCTGCTTCAAAACCCACTTGTCTCTCATCCTACAGACTTGGTCTAGCTAGCGAAACTGATTGAGCACCAGCAAGGCTCAAACTCATCCGCGTCTGTTCGTCTAAGTACATCAGTAATTGGGGCCATGTTTAACCACAGAAAATCCAAGATGGGTCATAAACATTGTACAAAAGAACTGCCCAGGTTCTGCACACTCAGTCGATGCAATGCGCAAATTTCACTTCCTTACAACAGCAAAGGCAGTACCACTGAACGACAGACAAACGCTATAATGTTCATCTTCAGGGGGCCGTCAATTCAGACCTGTCCTTCAAGAGGTCCAGAAGTGCCACTAGTCTTGGCCACATGATCTCACAGCTTGTAGTCCACGGACAGATCAGTCGACAGACTGCCACTCGAATGACAGAAGTCTACGCAGAAGTACAGACTATCTCAATTAACGTGAAATCCAGATGTATGCATAGCACATTGGCTCGGAGAAGGCTAACGGAAAGAATATGTTCTTTCTGTGTTCATATCCAAACCAAATTTAGATGCCGCGGTCGCGAAAGCCGTAGTCAGTCACTTAAGTTCACCATCGCTATTTGTAGATAGCGCACTATCACCTGTGGACACAGTCATACGCGTCGTCCAAGTAAGTAGACAATTTGAGAAGTTAAGCATCTAGTCGTTAGCAAACGGCCATTCACGCAGTAATCAACCCCAAAACCGTCCACATGGTTCCAAACAACAAACGTTAACATTGCAATCAAATATAAACTAAATACGGTTGGAGTGGATACATCTCTGCTCCATACCAGTATAAAATTTCAAAATCCTCAGGGGTTGATTTAGATGACTGCAGTTCCACTTTCGTGCCTACAGGCAGCAGTTCACTTAAACTGACGAACTTACCTGGACATCCAAACTTACCAAGCATTGTCCACAAAGCCCCACGGCTTACGGAATCAAAGGCTTTAATAAAGTCCATAGACGGGGCATACAGAGGCTGGTTACGTTCACGATGATACCTTCGGATCTGTCGAGTAGCGAACACAACGTCGATCCTAGTATATCTCCCATGAATTCTTTGTTACTCTTCGGGAACATTCGTCTCCAAACCGTTTGAGTTGATTTAATAAATTTCATGGTGGTAGCTTTCCAGTGCAGCTTAGCTTATTGATGCCCCGTTGATTGCCGATGCAGTGCTTGCTACCCACACTTTTAAACGAAGGTACGATCAAGGCATCATTAAGGCGTTTAGGCACTAGTTTCTGATACCACGCGGAGCAAGATACGTTCCAAAACTGGCTCGCTATTCGTCAGAGTTTCCCCTGACGATCCACATTCATCTGTGGTTTTTTCCGTCTCACAGTTGTAGGGTAGCTGTCTGCTCCTGTGCGAAATCTAGAGCTTGGGTCAGTGAAGCTACGACATCTTGCTTTACTAGATCGTTGTCGGTCTGCCTAACAGTGGTGGCATGGCGGTTTGATAGGCTGCAAAAATGCTTGCGTCATATTTTCAGTCTTCCGTTTGGATACACGAATAACCGGCGCCACGTTAATCAGCGTTCTGATAGACTGGATGGATGGACTGGAAATAGTTTCAGACGAGTCGTAGAAATTTTTGTGCTGTCTGTGGTCAGCGTAGCCCAGCTTGGGTGCACCTCGTTTCCTCCACCAGCTGTCCTTGATTGTGTGAGCACGTTTGGCCACTTGATGGCGAATACTCTTGAATGTCACTCTGTTTGCTTCCTTATCTGCGTCCATTTTGAAGGTGGCATACGTAGCATTCTCCTGTTTCATCAATTTGAAGATATCTGCATTGCTGTTGTCGAAACAGTCCGGACTTTCCGGGTGCTTGACATCGATCGTCTCGGTGGCTGATACGGTGATCTTTTCCACGAGGTTCTGCCACATATCCTTAAGGGTACTGAATACAGGAACGTCTTTCAGAGGAGTAGCAACTACACGTCGACAAGCCGTCCCAGATTTTGAGTGCTGCAGTCGTTTAA
>LUCH01001601.1:21160-46403 GCA_013368495.1 Paragonimus heterotremus
GTTGTAGTAAGTGCCTGATGAGATGAAGCGAAAGGTGCCCGATCGGTGCATTGCGCAAAAATTGGTTCTCATCCTTCTGTTCAAACCTAAGGAAAAAAAAGTTGTTTCACGGTATATTGACGTAATATTATTATTACAGGTCCACCCAAAACATTCCCAGTTATAAACCCTTCTGATTACGTTGGAAAACTCGGTTTTTTATGTATACCAAGTATTAGGACAAAATGTAAACGCGCCTATCTTAAGCGGATAGATATTGTGCCAATGGTATGCCCTGGTGGCCTAAAATCCACTAACACATTTTTGGAATGGTCGGTAGATAAATTTATAAGTGTATTACAGTATTTACTTAATGAAGGCAATGTTGTTGTTTTCATCGTCACTAATGAAAAATACTTCCGTTCAGTTAGTAACTTTACGTATTCTCCTCATCCCACTTAAGAGTCTCTAGTGGAGCTGGATCTACAACTCACAGTTCTGGACATTTCATTCACTAGACTTCAGACAGGTAAACCAAAGCGATTTGTTCATTGCCAAATCAGTTGGACTTGTCAATGTCTCCAAATTTCTGGTCTCATGTTTACTGTCAGTGAACACGTTCTCAGAAATAATTGGTTCACCAAAGTTGAAAAGTTGTGTTTGAAGAGAGCTTGGTACGGAAGAAACGTCCATTAGCCAGACTTGTGCTACTGAACGAATACCACAAACTGTTTATATATAGGAACTGGAATGGCAAGACGAGCGTAGCGTCTCAGGCGCTATTCGTTTAAAATTAATCACATCACTCACAGTAATAAAACTTCCAGTTTTCATCTGTTGGACTCAGTGAACGTAAATCAGGTTTCCTATGAACCGTTTCACAGAATTTAACAGATCACCACTGATGATAGAGACAGGAAGATTGGTTAATAAGTTGTTGGTTTCAAACGGATATCCGGAAATTTTTGTTGACATTCCTAGCCAGAAAGGATCACTCGGGACCGCCGTTTGCACTGTATGTGTGTACGTTTCCTCGGAAACAAGTTTTTCTGAGCCTACCTTACATAAGCAACCACATCACAGAAGACGTAAGTTGAAAATTGCAGTCTACCCTAACCTGTCATAACCTGCTCCTGAGCTGCGGTTGCTACTCACAATTAGGAATACTACTCAGCCTGTTCATCAGTTTACTTACAGTTGGGCTGACGTCTATATTGGCGGAACAGATTGACGACTAAACGTATGCTTAAGCAGTTGGCACAAGTGATGACGCAACTTTAAATGACTGAAGGACAAGTAAACTGAAGTCCCACTTTATCTATTGCAAAACTCATCGTAGAGAAACGGCACGTTTGGCGCGATATTACACAAATGGAACCCGAAGTTGCTAGCGTTCTATGGCGCAGTGCTAATCAATATTCGCCGTCCTGCCATGTGTGCAAAAACCGTTGACTGGAGCAGTATCGTGCAAAGTTCAATGGTTAGTCATTTAAACTGATACTGTTATCCGAATATCCTAAATATTCTAACCGTCTGAGATAATGTCAGTTATTGCATGGGTAGACAGCGTTATCAAACGTACATACACTGACTTTGGTTGTGATTATGATGATGTGCCGTTCTCACTCTTATTCGGGTGCACATGGCATGCGACCTTGTCAGTCGGACATGTACTGATCTGGGGCTCGAGCAGTCTTTGTACTCCTGTTTCTCTGGGTGCGTTGGTCAAATACCAGTGGCGACAGAATCGACCAAACGCGCTCACTTTAACACAGAATTATGGCAGACTGCACGGATATGCTCGTGTAGATGCTTCAGACAAAGAAGAGACAAATTAGAAAACTGACAAGAAAACGATGAAACAACAATATTCGTGTCTATCAGGATTAACTGGTGTTAACCTAGTCAACGCCGTCGAGGAATTTCGATGTCAGACAGAATCATGAATACAGTTGGAATCATAATTTGGAGGTATATTCACTGTGATTTGTTCACCTTGGAATACAATGACAAGATTAGGTTATTAATCTGAAAACTTAATGCCTTTGAACACCAGAGATAGGCCAATTTACTTTTGCCTCGAAAGCGGACAAATATAAACTTAAGGGAGATAACAGAATGTCACACAGGTACTCAGCATTCGCTTGTCACTATTTTATTCTCAGTACGAGTGTTTGCAAATCAAAGAACAGGAATCAGAAGCTGTCTTGCCCAGTACCGGCAGAGTTAGTTTGTAGACCAAACAGTTCAGCTTGAAGAAACTTACGGTGGATCAGTTCATATATCGTTTTTGACTGAACTATAACCACCGTCCGGTGCTAAAGTTGGGAACTTCCCCCTGTCAAAGCTTGTATGCTCTTCAGAGGTCATCACTCACCTAGTCATTCTGGAATAGCAAAGGCCGGTAAACATAAAAATTGACTCCAAATTGATAACAGTAGGAGCAAAAACGAAAGGTTTTGATTTACTGCTTTTTATACCCCAGGACTTCTACTTTATTCGTTCGGTCCTTCTTTCAACCGTCATAAGAAGACTTCCACTGCGTGTCGGAAATTTGGAGATTGACAAGCGAAAGATTGTTTCTGTATAGACGGAACTTGTAATCTGTGTGGTTGAAGAGAATAGTGACAGGAATACCTTCACCGTGATAAACAGATAGATTCTTAAACATACAGACTTTACCCCCCACCACTGCGTACTCCATGCGGAAACACTCGATATGCCGCGTATTACACACACTACCACTGTCTCTGCTTATCTGGACCCTAAATGTAAATTTGTGTCCACTAATTTCAATTGTGCGTCATCGATAATCTAGTTTTATTTTGCTTCAAGCATTAATATTACCACAGGTTGATCAAGGATAGTTTAGACTAGTCACACATTCAACTCATTGGCAACCTAGCTTACAGTGCCTCTGGCCGTCAAATCGTTATTGTAAGAACAACAAACTTTATGGGATTTCCATGGCCGCAGAATTTCACATCCGGCTACATCGTCAACGACCTTCCTTGCAATCTTGCTGACATTCGGTGGACAGGAGGACTGAATCTTTGAGTTCGTTCTATTAATTAATCTTATTTTTTAACTGATAAAGACTAAAGTTTTACCATCTGAACTAAGTGTAAAATGCGGTGGCTTAAAGCATTCTACGATTACCTATCACCTGACGGTTTAACTATAAACAGAACATGAAGTTTTCTTCGGCATGCATGATAGCAAAAGAGAACCTATACTTAGAGCAAGACGCAAAAGTAGCTTTTAAGCCCAAACAATCATATTGACTGCCGCTGATGAGATCAATAAAGAACTTGATCGTCTAAAACAGACAGTTGTCATTAGCCCGATCAATTACCTTCCACGGGTTTCGGTTACGCAGACCTGTCAGTATCCTCTTTTGTTTCCTGCCTACCTGTTTACAAACTCAATGACGGGTGCATATTTTCATAAATTGATTTTTTCAAAGATTACTTGAGAGTTCATGTCGACCGTGTGTAAAAAATTTAACAGTAAATACACAGTAAATAAATACACAGTAAATACACAATACACAATACACAATACAATAAATACACAGTAAATAAATAACAGTAAATACACTGCTGTACTTGATTACCACTTGGGGCAAAGTACTCTTCAACGATCTTTCAACAAACTATGCAGTTCTTTCTGAATTGTTGTTCTTCAACGTTTACAGGGATTATAACACAAACAGACAGTTAAACAAACACTCATTAGAAACACAGATTGTTTTCAAACCAACGTGGAGAAAATGCTGTTTTTTCTCCCGCAAATCCGGTTACGTTGGACGATATCCAGATGTGGAGTCATTTGCGAACTGCCACCACCTGCTGCCACTAACAGATTTCAGTTATATTTCGGCATAAATAATCACTACGATAATTTGACTGGCATGCACACTCTTCGCACTCCATTGAATAAACTACTTTGTGCGATTCTACATGGAACTGAACACCCAAATATCAAACAATCTATATAATCAGGTTTGTCATCACAATTGTGGCTAGCGCATTACAAACCGTCACTCGACAGCACTGCAACGACAGAATAGTCCTAATTGAAGGTGTAATTCCACACTTGTTCCAGAATGGATAGACGACAGCTGCTATTCATGCCTCCAGATCGCTAGCCAGACTGAGGGAAATAGCTTTGAACTTTGCTGTACTCACCTTTCACAAAATGGCTCACTGCATAAGTTTTTCAGGTCTGATTGATCAGAAACGTATGTTAGTCAGTTTTAATAGCACGCAAGGTAGCCCAGTGCACAGCGCCAAACACCTTCAAAGATGAGCCACCACTTTCTTCTGCTATAGCGTTAATATTGAGCAAATGTCTTCAGAAATTTACAGATTCACTGTCTTGTTTGACCACTGCACAAAATATACGGTGAATTAGTCAAGTCACACACCAACCTTGAAAAGGAAGCTTAGTGTGTGTTTATGGATGCTGTTGCATGCTTACATGTAACTGCATATATGATCCAAGAGGTCTCTAATGTTGACTGTATTTCCATCTGATGTGAATCTCCGAGAATAACGCGACTGATCCCGTTATTTGCTCTCAAGTCAAATCAGAAGACGAGTGCAAAAGCCAATTTATTTCGCTGCAAATCGTGTGTGACGAGCAAAAGAATACAAGGTGTTTATATGATGTATATTGACCTACAAACAATTTGGAATCAGATGATTGAGGAACATTTAGTAAGAATAGGCCACTAAGCCACCAACAAACATGATGGAATAAAAATCCAATAAGTAAAAAAATAATACCGAAGAGTAACTTTCGACTGTTCTGAGAATTTCTGTAGATTCGGATTGAACAAAATCGTTTTCTCGTAGAAAGAGACAGTTTTGGTTGAGAAATATTGGGTTCTCTGTCATCGCTCAAGTCAGATATTTTCTAAAAGAAGAACAGCCGTGAGCATTTCTGTACCGCAGTAATGACGTTGTTCACCATAAATCCTAGATGAATATCGTCCCCTTTGATCAGGAGTTTAAGACATTTCCATGAGGTACACCCATCAACGACTAAGACTAATTCTATGAGATACAGTTACTGATCGGATTGTGGGTTGAGACAGTTAAGAATTAGTTGGAGGGTACAGCCATTGTGCAACTGTTTCAAGTCCCCTTCACAAGTGAACAGAGTGCAACGGTCGTTCGATAAGAAACCGTGAGGCTATGCCTGTTGATTTTGCTGGACCAACCAATGGTGTTTTATTGCGTGTTGTTGGTTTAACGCCCAACTGGCTTGAAAGTGACATCGAATAAAAAGCCGACCAGCTAATCTAATCTTCGCTGTCTGAGAAACCACTTCTGCAGACTCGGTTCACCAGAGTTCCGTGTTCCACATAACGGTGCTCAACAAATGGTACTATCTATTCAAGAACTCCAATCCAGTGGTCTGTCGAATAGTTGTCTGGAGGGAAAATATGACCAACGATGAGATAGTACTGGTCAGACGACATTCTATTTACGAGGCTAGGTCTGTAGGGAAAGTTAAACTCAGAAATCTCGGCGGTTAACTTAACGTTGAAGACATTATGTTTGCAGCGCACTCCAAAAGTCAGCGTCTAAAGTGGACTGAGGAATCATCACAGGTAGACAGGGACAGTTTATAAGTTAATAATCGGAGGTGAACAGTGAAGCAAACGTACCAACCAGCTTCACAGAAGGTGCAAAAACTCTGAGCGCGAGAAAATTAACCCAATTGGTCTCCCATACCGACCGTCAGACGACGTTCTAGAAAGCGTAACTCAGACAACGCAGACAACCACAGACATCAGGCGCAGTTGACCCCCAATGTAGTCAGCTACCTGAGATGAGGCACCCCAAAGAAGTTGAAGTTTCACACAACTACTCCAAGTAGATCTTCGAAAGATGCTCAGATTATTAGGGGACACTGTTGGAGGCCATAACTGTTATCGCATGAGCAAATAGTGTTATCAAACGTATACGCATTGATCCTAATTATGATCTGGCCAAAATCGTGTGTTGTTCGCACTATGGTTCACCGCATGTTCGAATGAACGGTGCACGCGACCTTGTCATTCAGACACACATTGATCTGAAGCTCGGGCGTCCTTTGTTCTTCCCGCCTCTCGGAGCAATTTAGAAAAACGTCACATCCATGGTGTCAGCATGCTCCCATTGATTAGATGCTGTAAAGGAAACGTAAAAGTTAGCTGAAATAGAAACAAATGATTGTGGCGTGATTATGCAGAGGAAAATTAAACCCTGAATCAATTTGCCCCGATTGTTTGACGGCATGATACGATTTGGTGCACAAGGTAGGTGGGCGGCGAAATACGTGCATACTGAAGTTGATCCCATGCCATGTATCGGATGAAAAGAGAAACAACAATGCATGAAAGAAACCAAAATACAACTACGTGACAAGGTTAGTGGAAAGAATTAGGAATTTAACACTACTGACATTGCCGTCCTGAGGCATTCGTTATAAGGGAAGTTTGTTGTACCCATGGACTGAAAAATGCCACTTACTTAATTGAGCGAGAAACATCCAAAATGATCATCGAATAAAATGTTCTGACCGCACAACTGGCACAAGGCAGGACTTTTTCAGTGATAGACGCAACAAACTGTGCTCAAGCGCTACTATGAATTCTCGATCATTTTCATTCTAACAGACAACTTGGAATAACCGTTTAACTTTTTCTGATACATGTGTGCTGTTGAAGAGATTGAAGGAGGTGGAATGAGCTGATAATATCTTCTAATTACATAATAAAAATGGCTGAGCAACACTCAAAGTTTTGATTCTGAATGCACCAGCAGAAACAACCAATAGATGAAGAACAATTGTGCCTAACTCCACCTGTCTGGTTCTGATCGATGCAAAAGAGCACGCGGTTGTATATTCAAAACATTGAAGGTGAGTACTCAGTGTTCATGGAAGTAATTTTGCTTTATTCTAAGGTAATTCAGTTATCAAAACAATCACATTTAGTCAGATAGTCACTTCTACCTCTAAGTTCAAAACGTGGGAAGTTGGGCAGGTCAGAGTTCGTATTTCATTGGTGGAACAAATTGCGCATTTCCTCATATACTCCCACCCGATTGGCCCAGTTTTATTGTCAGTCCGAAATCTCCATTCCACCCCTTGCTAAATCTTAGCGCGTGTGTAGAATTCGATCAAAATGAAGCGGTGACAGATTGAATTGTAAAAATCTGTTCGTCTATTCTTTGTGCGGGATAATGAACGCCAAGCTCTTACCATGTGAGTCAACAACCCAAGAGGTACAGCCCAGTCCAGTAAGAGAGATTGAAGATACATCCTCAGTAAATGAGGAAACTGACAGTAGCCCAAATTTCGACCGGAAACCCGATCCGGATAAATGGATCATCACTAATAACTCACAATGGGCAATGGATCAGGCGAAGCCACAAGACGCGGAATGCGATATATCCTTGCAACCGAAGTGTACGGAACGAACCGAAATAAAGTCGGAATTTCAGGAGCCTTTCGGAACGGTGGACAATCAGAGACCGACCGGTGGAGTTCAAGGTAGGTCTGATATGCGGTATTAAAATTTGCATATGTTGTTTGTTTCCGGTTGAATAAAAGAGTTTTTGTGAGTTTTGTAGAGGAAACTATGAAAGATGATTGAGAAATGGTGAACAATAATTCTAAATGGATTTATCAACAACCACTGGTGTTTATAGGTGAGGGTGTCGAAATTGACTGAAAATTTCAGTGACCTGAACAACACTACGACCCTTACGTGAATATAAGGGAAACAGTAAATTTAAATTAAGCAAACGGAAACGATAATCAATTTAATCTTGCTAAAGTAGTCGATCTTATGAATTATTTGGCGGATATCATATGAGGCAGTAAGGTGGGTGCGTAACAGAACCAAAATATGGATTTTCTGAGTTCCCGTTTTGGCTTCGTAACTCAGCCGGTGTATCATCTGCGGCGTTTGGGCACACTGTTTCTGTCACCGGCTCGAATTCGGTCGAAACCCAGACTTCTCACAACTGCGTGTCTTCTAAATTAAATAAACAGCATATTCAAGTTCGAATAATTGGTCCGATTGTACACAGCACACTCTTTTCTCAGCTTGACTTGTTTGACAACTGACTATACGCTGTACCACATATTAAAATATATATCTCTGTAAGACTCGCGCAAAGCGCCAATCGACGTTGTGCAGTAGGATTGTGTGCACTATGCCAAACGGAAGGTAACCGATTTGGCTGTTGACAGCAGATTGATTGAACTGACCATCTAAATAAGAACGGATAAACTCATCAAGGGAAAATCGACTAGTTTTTGAATCTACACATCTTCCAGTGTCTATTTTGAGCCCAATACTCCATGACCACTTCGCACTCATCAACCACTGGCAGTTAGAACCAGAACCACTCCAATAAGTATTTTATTAGAAACCGAGTTACTCCAATTCCTCCTTCTGGATTTTCAGTATCAGTGTAGACAGGACGATTCCGATGTTCAAAAATAAAAGATGCAACTGTCAGAAACTGCTCATCCTCTGACCGATACTCCAGCTTGACTGGTTTGATCTCTGCCTGGACTCATTGCCGAGGGACAGTCATATTAAATTTCAAACCGACAAACCCCATATCACGTAACTTCTTCCAGACCTCCAGGGGAAGAATAAGTGCTCCCGTGTATTGGGAAGCTTTAAACTATCTACTGCGTTATACGAAAGTCGTTGACATCGGTGGTTTTATTCATTCAATGACACTTTCATATGTCAACTTAACACAAGTAAGAAATGATTAACCAAACTATGACTTCATTAGCGTATAACCATTTTTCTCCCTTCAAAATACTGCTCATCTTCTAGAAGTGAACTCAGTCGCATACTTTCACAAACGGAATATCGGATAGAGATATTTATCTTGATTAGGCCCTTCACACGGCTTCAATGCAGTAGTAGTTTCAGTGTGCACTGGTCGAGTGATTCAATATTCAATTTCTCCGTGCGACAATGAACCAATGTAAAACCGGTTAAGGAACAAATTCCGCGAAACAAATGAGATCAGAGTTTTGTCATGTAAGTGGACTGTCGATCTCTATAAGTTAACTAGTAGCAGCTGGTCATGACTAAATTGAGTATTTCCAGTAGCTACTGGGATGTACAGAGTGGGTTGGCGTAGTCAGACGTCGAGTCCAGTTTCCATGAAGTTACTAAGGTTTGTGTATGGTTGGTCAGGATTCAGGTGGATTTGCCATCACAGTCACCATGGATAGTTGGTTCTGTCCGTTATTAATAATTTTTGGGTGATTATTTTTAGGATTAGATGTACAACTCCGGGTCTTCCAACCCGTTTGTTGTACACTAGCAGGGCCCCTCCAATTGTTGCCAATGTTCAGGAGGTTCGCCTTTCAAATCTCTCCAACTCAATATTACACAGCCCGTCTGGCTACTCTTAGCCTAAGCGTGACCAACGACCAATTGTCAGTTTTACAGATAGTGATATCTGGTTTATATTTTTGCATGACTTAACTCCAAGCGAGTGAACAGTGTATACTTTACATATCTAATGGATATCCGATTAAGCGATTCCCTCCGTATATACTACTACTAATGTATCAATTAACAAGTGGTCTAAAACTACATGGTATACATGGTCAGCGTATGTCCTTTTTACACAAACGACATGCAGAGACTACAAGATAAAAGTGGGATGAAATTACAGTAGCAAGTCAAAACAGTGGTTGTTTCAGCATTGACTTGTCAGTGGGTACCAAAATAGAGCAGGTGGTATTACAGCGTTACAGTATAAACAACTAATCTTTGGGTCACCCAGTCTATAAGGAAGAAATAACATTGATAAAACTGAAGGCACTCATGTGTATTGTAACAGTGTACCTCTAGTATATAATATCTGTCGTATTTATGAGATCGCAGATTTCGATCTGTCTAGGAAGTCCTAATCGAGAGGTTATCGATTGGAGTTAACAGATAGTAACTGTATCTCCTATCGAGACGATCGACCAACCTGATCATTACTCACAAGCGAAAGTGGTTGAGTGTTCACATATGATAATTCGGTCGTGCCCAATGTGAGGCCAATGGCGCAGTGGTAAACACAGTTGCCTCATGAACAGCGTGGCCGCGGTTCTTGTCTCGGTAGTGGCAAAGATATGCATTACTGACGAGCTCTAATGAGAGTAAAACTCGAGTCTGCTGCTTCTGCTGCTTGAAAGGGGCCGACTGGAAAGTCTGTGGGAAGGCAACAGCTGGGTTCAACTGTGAGTGGTGTTCAAATTGAAAACACTCAAATCCCCGACTACTCATCAGTAGTATTTATGAAAACTCAATTCAGGTTACTATTAGTGACAACTGTTTGGATGAGGCAAGGGCATACACACGGATCAACTGTTTACTGACATCTCGAACGCTGACTGAGTTCTCAGCATGACAAGGTCACCGTAGCGCTGGGTGCCATGTGAAATAAAACTACCAGTTTGCTTAATCGTTGTAAAAACTTCACAAAGCGTTAGACTATCCATATAGCTTAGTACTGAATCCGTTTCAAAACAGATACCTTACTGACCTTGTTTCAGGGCTTGCGCAGAAGAGTGATAGTGCATCAAATTGTAGCTAAAACAAACAACATGAAGACTATCCATCCAAATCTTACCCCAGCTAAAGAACCTGACAAATGTGATTGATAACTAGACTAAGATTTTACATCATCGAAAGTAAAAACGTGATCAGCAAGCTCTTTCAAGGTGTGCTGACATGAGGTCGAACACAGGAAACTTACAGTAATGAGGGTTGATATAAGTTGAAAGCAACTCACACTCGATCGCATATTTCGCATTCATACGCAATACTCAACCAGCCTGTTTCAAGTAGAAGCAACAGCCTTGAATTTTGCCTTTTTTAAAAATCTCCGGTAGTTCCTTTCCTAGCCAAGGCCGAGATATGCTCTCTGCCACGTGCGTATGAAACAACCACAATGACTATTGAGTCACTGACCTCATATTAAGCCAGACTAACTTACCATATACAACAACTCAGTCACACTCCCTTTTGAGTAATGTCCAGGCAATCCCATTGTGCTAGGTATTGTTAGCCGTGAAGTAAACGACAGGGTTTGACAGGACAGTTAGAGCGTTTTTCCTCCTACAGCATTCGCCTACCTGAGAAGTATCCACAGTCAAAGAGTGCTGACTCATTTGGGTATACTAACATGGCGACGCTTAATGTGTAGTCAGAGGCGTAGCAGCCAACGTAATTGCTTCATACGGACATAGCCGAAGTCCGAATCATAGTCGGCATTTTTCAAGTGTGGCAAATATTTTATAAACATGCTAGGTGGAAAGTGTATGGGTATGAAAAAGCTGAGATCACTTGTAAATGATGAAAAATTTATATTAGCTTTGCTCTTCTGCTTCCCATCAGTAATCAGAGCATGGTTCAGCAAATTCAACGACTTCCGTAGCTTCACACTGAACTGAAAGTTCTATTCATGGAAAAAACAAATGAACTAATAATCCCAACTATTTTCTATCCCCCAGAAGAGGTCGAGCAAGCTGAACGTGAACAAGTGTGGACACGTTTACAAATGATAGTTTGGCTGTATCAGGTACGAGGTTAATGGTACAGTTGTCAACGCAGATACATTATGTGAAGGTGGGCTGTAGTTCAACTCTTGGAAGCAGAAGTGGTAGATACTACTGATGTGCTTTAACGTCGGACTCCTGGCTCACTGCTGACATTATTCACAATAAACTGGGTGTCCCCCGGATATTCAGTTTACTGATCCGATTCTGTCGGAGGAAAGATGGGTATCTCTGCGATCTCCCCTAATCACAGTCCCCTGATATTCGTGATCATAGAGAAATTTCTGTCTTCTGATAAGTTTTATGTACTGTGGCTTCAATCGGCAATGTGTAACTATGATCAACTTTAGCTGAGGGGATACTTAACGTTCACCCGTATGCAATACGTCTGATGACGGCGCCGTTCTTGCATGCCAAGAAAACTTTATAAAATTACAATGTTTTTCTCATCTTTTTATTGTCTTCAACATACACAAGATAAATTGGCAACCAATGCTCTCTCTCGACCTATGAAAATAAATTCTTCACTTACTTATTGGTGCTGATTCGACGGGAAGGGTAGACAAAACATGGCGACGCCCGAGACCACGTCGTTCTGACCACATTCCTCGTAGTTTGACTTAGATATCATTAATGAAAGTGGCCGGAATGACAATCAGATCGTCGTTTGGATAGTGATCGTTCTTTGCTCTCATTTGATTTTATCTGTTATTGTAGCAACCAGCAAAATTTCTACAATTCTAAACTTCAGTAGAACGGACCTTAACGAACAAAGAAGCTATCTCGGTACACTCCTTTGTAAATATATTTCTGTGGAATAGACCTACTATGCGTTTCAGAACGCAATTTTAGAGCTGGAAAACTTACTTGCACAGTGCAAACTGTGTACTTTCTCCTCTTCCTCACTTCTTTTGTACAGAACATATCGTCTTCTTGAAGACCGCCACAACTTATTCGCAAATCAAAGCCTTACAGCCAACTGAGAGGAGATGAACGCCCTCTACACTCTACGAAGTACGTGCAAGCAAGAACTCCGTGATCATACTAACTTCGTACAAGAAAAGGTCTTAATGAGTGTTCATGTGAACAGAAGCCGATTATTTATGCAAATACTTTTATTGAGAATTTAAAAAAACTTTCAGCCACTTGAGTACGACTGTTTGACGGTGAGAATCCCTCTGAATCCCTAGTTTTTACAGAAGTACTCAGGGGTAATATTCGGTGGTCTACAATGTTGTGCCGCCAAAATGGCATTAAAACCTACTTCTGAAAAAAGTTTGCTAATCACTAATTGCAGCTTACTTCTATATACAAGACCCCGTAGTTTTCATATTCAAGGTTAATTTATATAGTACGATGGGTCCGGACACAATCCAACCGAGGATTTTCAAGGAAGAAGCATTCGGGTTAGAACAGTTGTTTCGTAAGCTATATATATATATATATATATATACTGCGGGCACGCATTTTTTCTAGTGAACGAAAAGGAGCCACACCTAAGCCTATCTTTAAGGCTGGTGATCGACCGCCCCTTCATATCATCGGCTAATCAAACTTAATAGCATTCTATTCAAAATAAAGGAAATTCTAATAAAACTAGTTATCCTCGGATGAGTTTTGAGAAGAATTTTCCTTCTTTACCAGTCACGGCTTTCTTCCTAGCCGGTTAATGGTCATAAGCTCGCTTCTGTTTGTGGTTAGCCTGACGTAGTTCAAGAACAATGCTTTCATCTTGGGCGCTACTTTCTTTGATTTCTCAAAGGATTTTGACCGTACCCCACAAAACCCTACCGGACAAAAACTGGAAGCTGATGACATTCAAGGAGAGATACTTCATTTTATTGCCTCTTCTTCTGAAGGTACATCATGTGGAATGAAAACCACATAAGACCTTTCATCTCCTCGCTCTTGATTTCCGCAAGAGTTATCTGAATGTTAGTGTTTGATTCTCCATTTCTGATTTATCTCAGCGACGTTACGGGCAATGGTCCTAGCACCGCTTTTCATTGTGTTGATGACTTAAAAGTTTTCAGTTCTGGTGGTTTCAGTTTACCATATATTTTTCTTACAGGGTTAAATACTGGTCGGACGTTTACAGCCTTCCTTTGCAGTCTTCCTTCATAACAAGTGTGCACTAATTTCACTCGGTGGGGACTATTGAGAAGCGCTGTTGATTCACAGTACACTTAACATAGTAGAAGTCACGACTATCGACCTGAACAAAGATCTAGGTATTTGGAATTCGTCCAACTTTTCTTTCGCTTATCATCACCAGATGCCCGATAAAAAAAGGTTCGCTATCCTCGAAATAATTTAACGAACTTTCCCCCAGCGCGGACCAAAGAACGCTTCAGACATTTTGCGGGGTTCATATAAGACCGCCATCTGAGTAGGTCAAGCAAACCATGTACACGAGTTTGAAGAAAAGTCCTCGCTGTTGAGCGTGTTCAGACTGTGACTACCAAACTGGTCGCGTGTAAGTCTCGGCTTGAAAGTCTTGACATATATCCACCACTGTCTGTCTGTTTTCGAACGTAGGGACATTTCTTTCCACACCCCCTCCACGTTTTCTTCCTTGCACATAAATACATTTTTACAGTCAAATATGAGGCTTCAGCCATTGCGAGAAAACGCTAACAAAAGTAAAACTATGGTATAATGCTTCTTTTCTAAATGGGGAAGCTGAACAGTCCATGGAGATACGACAGTAACTATCGTTTGTGAACTATTCGCAATTTATATTGAACAATAATCCCTTTCTGCTTACCAGAACGTTTTGTTTTACAATTATGAACTGCCCACCATTTTGTATTCCCCACTCGACCAAAAGGCAGAAACGAATCGACATCTGCGCTTTAACTGTCTTGTGCAAGCCTATGAAAGTATGCATTCAAACAGTGATCATTTTCCTGTGGGCAAAAATCCGCATTGGCTTAGGATTATCTATACCGTAGTAGCGACGGTTTGCAAGCAGAGTAGAAATGTTAAATGATTTAGATTATTCAAGGATACATAGAAATTTAATACGAACTCGTGAATATCCTTCAAAACTTGTGATGAGTGACAACTACTAATGAGTTAATTCACCCATGCGAAAGTATTCAGAAAGATAGCTATACACCTACAAGTAACGGCTTCATTGTAGTTCATAGTTGGGCGGCGTGGTATAGAAATTCTAGGTTCCAACAACCTTGTCTTCAGACATGAACTACTTGAGTCACTCATCGACTGATTTTGTCAATTTATTGGTGAATTCTTATAACATAAACTAAGATGTTGGGTCAGAACAGGGAGACTCACTGACAAAATATTTGCCACATTTGACAGTACACCCACTGCTGTGAAAATGACCAATTTTAATAAAGCTGTTGCACGGAAGTGTGTTCAGCTGGTAGTTTACAACACCACAGAATCTATTATCGGAATATTTGAGAGCCCCATCACTGAGAAAATCAAAATAGCTCGCGTAGAACGTGAGAGTTTGCTGAATGGTTGTTAAGGCTGACTGTAATAATAACGTGTGAAGATTTTTGAAAAGCATTAAACCCTTTAACCAGAAGCAGCTATTGCTACATTTAAATACTGCTCTTGTCGTCCGACTTCCGGTTAAGCAGCATTCACTCCATGTCTAATTAGCTCACTCAGATCGATGCATGTGCTGTGTGGATCACCTGGCTGTCACTAGTCTGTCTGTTCATTCAAGAGTTTTAATGGTACAAGTTGCATGACTAAATTGTGCCTACAGACAAGTATAGTAATCGCACCCATCGTTACCACGACAGCGATCATGGTGTACTATTGGCTTTAATGTGTTTTTTCACAAACATAAGAATGGTGTTAGACAAGAAGATGCAGTATAGATTAAGGAATTAGGAGAAATGATATCGCAGCTGTTATTTTTAATTGTCAGACAGTCTTATCCAATTCTGGAAAAGTTTTGCGCCAAACAGGTATCTAGTTAATGTCTGAAGATCGTACTTATGACTATAGATTCAGCAACTTTCTTCCACAGCAACTAAGTGTGGCTGAGAACGTGAAATCAATTGGGATGGGTGGTCATCAATGGTTGCACTAAATTGTAGACCTTGAGTGTCTGAAATATCGAGTTTTGTTAAGGACTATCGAACGAATCCATTCACCCAAATTTCGAAAATGCACATGTTTAGATAACCATACATTCAGAATGCCAACCCATCGTTTGTCGCTCCATGCACTTTTGTCCGAACCTTAAGCCCACTTATGGTCAGTCCTCTGCTCGACGGGAAGAAATAAAGGTGAACAATACCAAACCAGAAACTGTTGATATCTTAGAGTAGGTCCAAGTGAAACATTTGATTGTACGTGAAAACGTTAAAAGATAACGTGGCAAAACGGGTTAAGTGGCCTAAAGAATGTTGTTGATTTACCGAGTTTTATGCGAAAATAGAAAATTGTTAGGTGGAGAAGAAGGCGTTCTTTAGGAAGCTGACCAACAGACGTTATCCACATCTCACTGGCAACCTAGTTGTTTATTCGTAAAGGACGGAAACCTCGACGATGGGTATTTAAGTTCTGATGTGAGTTCAAATCTCATTCCAGGTTATTCTTTAATATCTAAACATTTGACTGTATGACTAACAGAAACCAGTATCATCAGCGATAGATTAGTGTTGTCGTCGTTGTTGCCAAGGAAGAGGAAGAAAATGATAGTTATATTGAGCAGGAGGAGAAGGAGGAGGAGGAGGAGGAGGAAGAGAAAGAGGAGGACAACGCAGTCAACGATAGCTAAAGTACAGTGCACAACTTTGTCCGGTAAATTCACTGATCTTCTTGTGGTCTAAATTGCCCACCATATTGCACCATCAAAAACACTAGCTTTTCTTTTTGTTCCTTAAAGGAGCAGGCCATGTTCAGGTTGGTCAAACCAGATGTATTTTAAGCTTTGTCAAATTAATATTCGACTGATTGGTGTTATCAAAAGTATGTTACTCTATACTATTTCTATTGTACTTTTCAATCTGGGTCTAATCCGAGCGCTGTTGGAACCAGGTACCAGACAGTACCGGACAATACTAAATAAGACAGCTATACCTGGGCTCACAAAGTCCTACTGGTTACTGTTTAGTTGAAAAGGAATGATTGAGAGGATAAGGGTAGCCGTTCGTAATAATCAACAAACTGTCCAAGCATAAAATTACGGTACGGCAGTCCGTTCAATAAAAAGCAGCTCCATGAGACAGAAAATAGTCTATCCCATTAAATCCGACGAGAGAGCGTCAAAGTGAATGGGACATTGTAAGTCTGTCAAAACGGTTAGAACAGCTATACACGGATTAATGACACTGAGGTATCATCATGACTGGTGATGGTACATACAAATAGTACAGACTTGATAGTATGAAGTACACTACCGAATTATTGCAGGATGCAGTTTACTGCGACGATTACGTAAACAACATACTGTTGAAGGGTCGCGCAATATCTACATGATTTCAGCGTTAAAAACTAAGAAAAAACTGGTCATGGTTGCACCACCCAACAGTTACTGCTCCGTAACACTATGAGCATAAACCAGCCCCATATAAATCAGGGTGTTCTGACCTGGTCGACGGATGAACAACGGTAACTGGTATCCAAAGCATTCGACAAGTAGAACTACAATAAAACCACCTTTGTACCTCACCTTACTATCGGATTAAGAAGAATAATGCGGGAATGAAGATTGTAACGAAGGAATTTCCAGTCTACTATATGTTGACGTAAGCACTTCTAAAATTGCGTCCGGTCTGGTCTTCGTCCTTCTGTATACCAGCGGAATGACCATTAGTCCACCTCGCACCTGTATCACGGGACTATGTGGCATTTCGCGCTAGGTCTCCGCAGAGGAATTCCAATTATCCTCTGCGCACTCACAATTAAAAGAAACCGTACTCAAAAAACGTGGTCCGCACATCCCGCTCATTACTGGATGAACCTTGATTGGGATTGACTAAGGATACAAAATTAACGTTGAATTAACCTTGAACTGGGCTTCCTAATTGAATGTACATCGACTTATAACTTGTCAGGCTGATGTGTGAAGATAACTTGCGAATAGAATTATGGAATTTGGTAATCCAGTCCGAAGTCAAGCAATGAGTATACTTGGCTTTGTCCGACATGGCTGCTTCTTCCTAGAAGGGACTAGGCTCCATTCAAACCGTAAAACTCGTTTCCTCTACGGTTCTATTAGATTTGTTTCCTCCTTGATGGTATATAATGAAAAACATCCGGCGTACCATAAAACTCTTCCATAAACAAGATCTTCCGGATTTTGCTTCGGCTGCATTGGTTGTACAGGCTTGATGTTCTATTCCAAGAACTGTTTACATAAGTAGTAATCATTGAGATCTGAATTTTAGTTGGAGTAACTCTCACAGTAACATTTTACCGACACCGGCTTCGATTTCGCTCATCGGGTAATTGCGCAGGGGACTGTATTTGAGCCGCCAACTTTGTTATTAAGAGAAAAAGTAGGATTTAACTTGATCGCTGATCCCGTGTGCATCGTTTTAAGTGAGGTATGTGACTTTGCTGAAAACAAACAAGCCCGAAACTATTAGGCAGTGAAAACTAAAGGACAAGTATAAAATTCACCCTACTTTTCTTGGACATCATGTACGTCTTATACAAACATTTTAGATTGTTTTCTCTTGAAAATAGTTCTAAAACAGAATATGGACCTTTCAGGATGCAACTGACGTCATTCAGTGTGTACGATCAGAAACAACTCCCAGAGGAGTGTGTGATTCTCTAGAGTGGTTCGCCCAATCGAGTTTGGAACTTTCTGGTACAAACCGCTAATGAGCTAACGACAAAGTGGTATGCGTTAAAAGCTGATGTCAACCGACAAAATCGACCACAGCCCTACTTATTCGCGTACAACCTGGTGTTCGTCTGTCAACATCCACATCAACGGTTCGATCCGTTTTCAAATTATTTCGACTAGTGCGGTCACCATCGTCGACACGTGACCACAAACTTGGTCACACGTGTCTGATCCGCTGGATGCGGGTTAATACTGCCCATCCCTAGGATTCCAACATGACTCCCATCCCAGCAACAAACCACGGGTGACAATTTAACCAATCCTCCAGTTGAATCATTTCCTGGTATGTCATCGACCGGTCGCCTGAAAACTGGCTTGTATGCAGCATATATAGCAGTTCAATTTGCTTGACAAAGGTACCCGTATTTCAGCTGGGAATGAGTGTTGGGTGTGAGTTTCCCAAGACAATCGTTGACAGCTCCGATTCTGCATTGTTTTCTGTGCTCACGTGGTGTCTAATGCTAAACAGGTAATAAAAACATACTAAATACCGGGCAGTAATTTATCATTAGTGTAAAAGTGTGAACAGCAACTCGTGAATCGTTGTGGTTTTAGCTCAATGGATGTGATGGACTTGCAGTCTCTCTTTTTGGGCTGCGAACAGTTGGAACGTAGCCCAACTAATATGAGGTAAGTGAAGCCAAATCAAAAGTCCCACGAGATAAAATTTCAGATATCAATTCATCGCACGCTGAGTAATAAGAAATAATGGGAGTGAAAACACGAATTGCTGTAGCTGGAGTGTTAATAAAACTCCAGCGTTAAGAAGTGTATGATGCTATAATTCAAACTAGTATACACTCATTTGTCCACTAAACCTTAGGTTCAGATAAACTCTAGCCTTTGGCAAGATAGAGAGTCTCGGAAGAATTGTGTGCTTTGGTTCAACCACGCAGCGTCTTAAGTGTAGACTGCATTACAAGACAGCAAAGAGACCGGAATGGGCCTGAGAGTAAGTCTCAGAATAACCAGTATTCCCAAAAATTCTGTAGGTCCATTTTGCGCATGCTTCGATGAAAACATCTGTGAACTGTGTGAGTATAATGCAGTAGCGTCTGGCAATAACCCATTTGATCATAGTTCAAAAGAACAATAAAACCTGCAGGGGAGCAAACTAATCTTACTGAACTTTCAGAAGATTTTGAAAATGTCTTTGGTCTGATCATGAAAATCCCATGAATATACAGCGGCCAAGTCAAGCTCTGGCACAAAATGGCTTTCGAGAATTGACCTGATAAGTGATTATGAGTAGACGCGACGTCGGTAATTAGTTCCGCATGACTTTCCGCGAATCAACAATGCTCATTGCCAATAGCAAGGGAAACAAACATTCACACAATACGAAGTATTCACAGACAGCTTCTGTTTGCCAGTCGGTCACTTGTCCAGAACGGGCAATAGTACCCAGGTGGAAGTAGGAAAATAACCAGGTAAAAAATAATACCACCGGTGTACTTAAACAGTGGTTATTTCCGTTAATAACGTTTCACGTTCGTAAGCTGGGACATGCGAATGCATGTTGGAAAAAGGTGTAAGGTGACTTACATAACGGGTGAGTCTCAAAACCTTCAGGAAAACATTAAACCAATACATGCTATAACGGAGGTGCACGTAAAACAACGTTTTCAGCCTACCAGAAAACCATTTTTCCCTCTAACAGTTGTACCTAGGTGAACTATGAACAGAAAGGTTGACAGGCTAGCTCCTTACGATACATCAGATTTGGTTGTCAAATGGGTGTGCTTATCTGCGCTCAGACTTGCATGTAATCTTTTATCAGTGAGTCAGACATCTAGTAAACAGACCAATTTCGGTCGGATACGGCAACCTCCTTACAGCGGACATAGTGTTGTTCAGTTTAAGCAGTCGAAAGTAGGACTGTAATTTGAGAACCGCGGACAAATAATCTTGCAGCTTTGCCTAGTGTCAGGGGAATGGAGTAGTTTAAACGAGTATCTATTGTCGACCTTGAATGTAGATAAGCATACTGATGTGGTCTAATCAATCCGACAAGTACACAATCCGGTGGCACTTTCAACGGTGCCAAAGTGTAAACTATTGGTCATGGATTGGACTAATCTATTTCTAGAAGTGGAGTTATCCGTACAGTTCCGTAACAGCCGGTAATTTTTTGTGAGCGAAGACCTAGTGTAAACAAAACATTCAACAGCTGCGAACTTGTGTCCGCATAAAACTTACAGGCAACTGAAGATAGTCCATCTGGCTCAGCCAATCTATACTTTCTTAGGTAAAGTGTGTACTTGTTCCTGTTGTTCTAACGACCTTCACATGAAATAGCTTTTGGATTAAATCATAGTCGAGGCTCAGTTACTTATTCGTCTGTCGCATTTGACGTACATAATTGATCAGACAAAGTTTCTTCAAAGGACTCAAAAGCAATGGAGTTGAGTAAAAGAGACTTTACAATGAGTTCTTTCCTTAAATCTCTATGGATAAACCTACAACAAGTTACCTTCAGCTCTAAGTTACGATAAACAGTGACTTCGTCGACATGGAATTTTCTCAAACACACCTGATACTCGTGATCTAATGTATGACTTTTCGCCCTTGATGTCTATCACTGTTATGAATAACACATTGTACGTATGCGCTATTTGCTTTGGAAATGACAGTTTGCAGGAACGGTAACCAAATATTTTTAGTTCAACGGCTAATTTCAGCTAGGTGACTGGCGATAATTCAACATATTTAAAGCCTTTTTATGTGCAATACAAACGGCCTAACCGCGTAGATGGTTAGTCTGCCTAGTAGGACAGTTGGTCCAATATAGATGAGGTGGAATCATAGTCCTTGCATGAAGAATCCTGGGAATTCGGGACAGGAAATGATACCCTTTCAAAATTAATATCGTTGAAAATAATGTGAAATATGAGATTAATATGTCATCATCCGTCCTTTATCTTAGTACTTATCTATATAATGTATCTTCGTAAAGTGTTTTATCAACACACGGTTGTGGTCAGGTTGTTAGAAGGAAATTACAGTTTACTGTTGTATTCAGTGAACATATCGGTCTTTAGTTAGATGCGGAACATCTACTTCCACACAGAATGACAAGCATCACGCGACAGAGTGGATAAGGTCAAGCGGAGTAGAATGGGCTACCGAGGTCAATCATTGTTGATTAAAATGAACTGCAGAATAGTCGTAATTCATTGTATAACAGTTCATTATTATGAATGGTTCAGTCAACCCATTCCGAGTAGAAGCGCCGAACTCGAGTTTCATACTTGTTAGGGTTCGGCAGTAGTGCAGGAGTCACAGTCCGGATTAGAACTCCCACCAAGCTTTCATGAGGCAACCTTGTTGAACAGTGCACCATTTATCTCATAATAGGCACTGTGTAAACGTTCGGCTAGGTTTCCCTGTGGGCAGTGCTCAGTTTGTCCGTTCGCCTTGAAACCGTCTTCGTAACTCAAGTGGGTGACCCAGCGGAACTCACTAGACTTGCTAAGCAGTATTTTGATAACTGCTGAGCGGTCAGTTTTCCTATGAGTTAAACATCACGGAAAAGCGAAGTAGTTTCTTTTGCTGTGCTTGTCATTTTACCCAAAATATAGTAACTCTTGTGCATACATACATGTAATACGTAGAGTATTACAATTTGCACATGACGTTATGTTATTCTCAATCCATTTATTAATTACATGTAATACCTTGACATCGTTCGGCGACGCTCACGGTAATAAACCAAACAAATTATAAAAAAGATAGCCCAAGCTGTCATGATAGCTACTCAAACAACAGCAGAAAAACGCTAAAAATCGAGCGACTTCAAATTAAATACTAGCAGTTTCCATTGTTGAAGTGGACACAAGAAACTCCAGTGTATTTTGGTATTGTATTCCTTGAATAATAAAAGCATTTATTCAACGGACATTTTTCTTCTTAGAGGGGGAAATTGTTTTCTTTCTTGAAACCTGATCAGTGGGAGCACGATATATATATATATATATATATATATATGTAAGTATGTATGTGAATCGTTAACAGTTGTATTGGTTTAGCCTCAGCCTGTGTCCTCAGACCTTTTGTACATATGATATAATAGTTTGTTCAGCAGGAGTATATGGCCATTTTCTTCTCGCGTCTTCGAACAGACCACTGTTGTTAAGTGTAGTCAGTGTTCCGTTTATAATCACCGTTTTCTATAGGTCAGCCTCAGCCAGTACACTGTGCTACACTTTGAGAATCAACTCGAACTTTTGCGGTTATAGACCCAATGAAAATTAACATGAACAAGTGTGATTCTGAGTGTTATACTTGCAAACTTTCACCAGATACCACCAACAAGCTACATGCATGGAGAAGCGTCTGATGAGGTTTGCGCCGATTTTGTCTCTTCTGTTGTGAAAGCGCCTACTTATTTGTTGTGAAATTTACGACCGCATTGCGCACATCAACACTGATGCATACTTTGTTTGCCTGTGCGAAACGCACCACGTGAAAGAACGTATCATACAGAATGCACCCACCGGCTAATCTTGCGCTTCGATTAGGCCATGTGGATCTTGGCAGACTTCTTGTTTTCCAGGTTACCCACTTGTAGCTTCTCAAAGTCAAACTGTCAAATCAGATTGACTGAGCATGAAATCGGTTTGACAGTAGTGCCGCCGCGTGTAACAAAATGTCAGTGGTCTAGCCGTCTGTGTGCATATGCCGGCGCATGCCGATGTGTTGCTTCAAAGTATCCTGCAAGTCAGTGACAAACTCCAGCTACTTACGCCATCACTGTCGCGCCCAAACGCACTAGCATCTAATCCTTGTAAGACGCACCTCAGATGTTAATTATATGTGCTTCTAAGCTGAGGTACAGAACATAAAAATTTATGCTGGTTGCACAAATCGCCTTTATCTACAGGAAAGTGTGCTTAAAGCCCAATAAGAATAGTCTACAAACCCCACATGCAGCTTGCTCAATAAATGAACATGTTTACTTAAAAAAGGTGTTGGGTCACACTGAACATTACCTGAATTATATTATTTGAGTGGTGAGACAAAAAACAAACTTCAGTATTTCGTTATGCTTCCCCTGAATCAAATGGCCAGTAGTACACAGTCTCGTGTTAATTCGCTGAGATCGAGTGTAAAATGCTAAAACGATCTTAATGTCAATCAAAGTCGTCCAAGCTATGCTCGCGGCAGACTTCAAGGTAGCCTAAAGTCCACACGTATCTGTTCATTGACATCGAACATCAGCACTTCTTTGTCGAGGCCAGGATTTAAATACTACCCACGATTTTATGACGGTACCCTGTTGACTAGTACTTCACAGAACTCACACTAAGTGCGACTGAATCACCATAGGTGGAATCTCCGCCACATTTGCTTGTGAGGAGTGCCCAGACTGCCGAATCGGCTCGAAAGAATACACAGTAACTGTGCTGTTAATTGTAATAGATAACCTCACCAAAATCCCCATCTACTTGTCAGTAGTCACGGCATCGTTCAGCAAATTTTCTGATTTTTGTGGTGTCATTCCTAGGTGTGGGTTCATCGATTGAAGGTACAGGTTACTCTAGAACCCAAGATAGTACTTACAAACAAATGGGACTGATAAATCAGACATGACAGTTTACTGGAACCTAGTGTGAGATTAATACTGCCATGTTCAACGCTGTTTCTTCTCAGAAACGTGGATCGGAAGTCAAATCGCGATCGTAGCAAAACGGTGTATCATCGACTTGCTATAACAAAGACGAGACTCTGGAACGGATTTAACAACAAGGTTCATTTGATTATAAAATTACGATCAACTCTAAGTGACGCCGGTCTCGTCGGCCAAGACCTCAACTACATAACAGACTTATCACCACATTTAGTGCCATGTTGTGATTATGTACCTTACCTGTGAACATAAGTGTTGTATTATGACTGAATGTGTCAACCAGCCAACGAGGCTTGGGACTTGCGATTAACTGAACAATCCTGGGTCAAGAGATGCGTAGAAATACTTTCCTTCATTTGGAGGACAGCTGACTTAAACCATGCAATACAGCAACAAAGTGAGGGTAGTTTTCTGGAATTGTTGGTATGTAACGTGATAGTTTTTGTCTTAACTGTGACAATATTTCACCACTCTACCACTGATAATCTTAAAAAAGTTCGGTTCGCCATGCCGTTTTGTTGAACAGTACATTCATCCCTCCCTTTCCAAAGCTTCGCCCAGCTATATTATTTCTTACATGACATAACCAGATTCAACTGACAACGGTAAGCAATGTTCTCATGACGTCATACTTGTCACGTTGCAAGGGGTTGAAACTGTTAAAACGTCTTGTACACATATCACGTTTGCCTATTACTGTTAAGCATCAATGCACACTAATCTCAGACATGTACTTGGGTGGTCCAACTTGCGATATTGTTAATATAAAATATTATCACAAGCCGCCGAATTTTGTAGTTTTTCCAAAAAGCATATCGGCGATGGTATTTAGTTATTACTTCACAGTGACATTTTTGTCAATGGGACTATATGCGCAGTTTGCATGTGATCCGATGATCAGCTCCCTTAATATATGTTTAGGCCGTTTAGCCAGCTTCGCGTGTCTCACTTACAGCTCGTTCGTTTATGTGCAGGGTGTAAGCTCTTGATGTTGAATGTTTGAATACGGACGTGGCTATTGTAAACAATTATGTCCTTTCCAGTCCTCTTCTTATTTACTTCTTTTTTTCCACACAGGGTTTGCCTTTTTCTTCTCTGTGGTTGCGTGGCACTCAAGCATCAATGTGAACCACTGATATAATACTGTCTATGATGATGATGATGATGATGATGATGATGATGATGATGATGATGATGAT
>LUCH01001601.1:54793-78039 GCA_013368495.1 Paragonimus heterotremus
CCCCAAAGCTCTTTAGTTGTAGTTTGTTCGGAACAGCAAACCTGTCCATTAAATGAGGTTCCAGAGCCAGATACTACATGCTCGTGATATTATACCTGTGCGGTAGAACTATTTCTTGCTGGAATATGATTCTTATTTTTATACTTGACCTTTGACTGACAGACTCTGCCCATCTTGCTGATATAAGAACTGGTTTTTTTTCGTTATACAATACATCTAGTTCATTAATAGAATACGCTACAAACTGTCGGCCACCGCCTATTCTCGGGTTTCTCACAAAAATACCATCAGTTCATTTCTAAACTTATGCAAGTACCTCCGTCGTTAATCAAGACAATCCAACTTAAATTTCTGCTTGCAAGTTACCAGTACGACTTCCATTGTGGTCTTTCAAAAGAGCGGTAAAATCCTGTTCAGCTTAAACTATATCATATTTGTTCGCGACTAATGGAAAGTGGCTCTGTTATCTTTCGGTAATAAAACCAGGAACAATGTCCTCCAAAGCATTTTTGTGCAAATGTTGAACACACACATGTCTCTGTTCCTTCAGAATGTAGGACATCAATCAGTAAACTTTGCACTTGTCCTGCACCTGCAAACTGGGTTGTTTTCTGCCGCTATCTCTCTAAGGAGATGAGCCATTACCATCATGATGGGCAGTAATTTAGGCCCTCGAATTTGTTTAAGAGTTACCTGCCCTAGATCATTAGACAAACTCATCGGTTTGTGCCTCGCCCTGACGAAGTTTAAATAACTCCATCTGACTGATTGCTCCTGTCTGAAGTCACAAGAACTGTTCATCCACCATACATTGTCGATTTACCACAGCAGACCTAACATATCATGGTACAGATACTCGTTGTTAAACGCTCGTTAAGGTAGGTGTGTGTCTCCTTCTAACAATGACTTGACTCAGATGTCCTACATATCCTGTTGAGGAGGGCAGCATATTGTGGTTTGTATGGATGGATTTGTAGTCATTTTGCTGCAGTTTTCTGTTCATTTTTGGTTTCTTCGGGAATAGGCACATTTCAAGAGGCTTTCAGTGTTGTCACTCCTAGTGAAATAAGCCATTGAGATACTAAAAATAGAAATTTTATGACAACCTAGCGTAGTTACTTGTAGCGCATCAGATTATGTTGCAATTATGCGGCTGTATGCGATAACACTTGACCTATTGTAAGTGCCTTCCATTCTGCTGTACCTAGAATAAGAGAATTCACTAAAATGTATGTTGGCAATGACTTGCTCATTTAGAAGATCGGATGTAACACTGGTACTATGTTGGTTTATGGCACATGTTGGCCATTCCTCCTGTTCAAACAGTGAGTGTACATACCCACCCCAAATGTGTCAGTTCACCCATTACTTTGTGCTCCACTGAGTTCAAACAACTCTGATAAGTATATTCAACCTTCTCTGCTTTTTGCTGATTGAGCTCAAAGAGAGCCTTTTCAGTGCATGGTGTACAACACACACACGGGAACTTAGGCCCAACACAGGGATTGCTTCTGTTTATGTCAATTTGCCAATACATGAGCATTTTTATCAAACTATAGAAGCGCGAATTATCTGTGTTTCAGTCTTTCCCTATCCTGAAATAGCATTTATTTTAAACAGCGATCCAACGAGCAATATACTCCAAATATATTCATATGTGCATCAGCCTGGTTTGAGTGGTTATCTTCCTAAATACAAACTAACATTAATCGTTGTAATTTTGAAGCATAATTTAATGTCAAGAGGGTCAACCGTAGCATCTAATAGCGGGTTCTTTTTATTGGTGAGTTGTATGACAGATTTGGGAACTATGAAGCGATCCATTTGTTACACTTTTGGATTCAATACGGGTTGAAACAAACGACAAGGGCAGCATTTACTCCACCAGCTGAGGTACAAGTCACGTAGGAGTCTGGCTATCTGCTAGTTTACCAAACTATTCAGATTGTTTTGTCAGCGACCAGCTTGTGACATAAAACCGGAAGATTCCGAAAAATCCATTAACCTGACTGCCAGTGACATATTCAGTTGGTAAACATCTTCATAGGTTAACCTTTGCAAACAATTCAGGATAAACTGCTTTCATTTTCGGCATGACTCTCTCTTTTTCATATGCATAGGTTGCCGTAGTCACACAGTCACATTGACAGATGCAACTTATATTGTCTCTGAAATGTTGGGGTATTGTTGACCAAAAGTATTGAAGGTCGAGTAAACGACAAGTAGGTTATACTACGTATATTCGCATTGAGATAAAGATGTTTACAGTGATATCTTTTGTGGTATACAGAAAAAATTATGTACTTGGACTCAGGCTTGTGTTGAGTATACAGTTAATGTGTTTGGGGCACAACGGTTTCAACCACACGTGCATCACGTCGAACCGGAACCAAACTGTGGAACTGCGGATACTGAATGTTTTAACTATGCTCGCGTTAGAATAGTGTCAACATCGCGTCACGGGTGCAACAAAGTTTCCAAGGTCCTTGTGACTTCATTTCGTTCGCGTTTGAGATTGGGTGTTATATTGTTGTGTGTGTTACATGAACTGTAAATTCTTTTTTACGTTAGCGCCTGTCTCCAGTCTATCATCCACATAACGGCGACATAAGGCAAACCCTGCAACCGGAAATAGTAATGGCCGTTTGAAACATTAAAAGATGTGAACCGTAGTAGGTCCCGAAGAGTCGCCACAACAAAGTCATAAGTTAGCCTAATTACAGTAGTCTTATGGACTCATCTTTCTGTGCGTCATTAATAACCACAAAGACAAGAACGTGAGATGGTGAACTTGATCTGAGAGCTATGTGTTTTCAAAATCCAGTGATTAACGTTGAATAGTTCTATCACGTTTTCAGATGAGTTATCGTGGCATATAAATCTTAACAGCTATACTACTGGCACGTTTTTGATTAGTTCTTCTCGTCGTTAGTGACAACAGGCTGTAATACGTTTTTGAATTGTTACTCTCCGTTGAGTGATGTGCAAGACAGATATCAGCATTTTTACTGGACTGGACACTTGATTCAGGCACTTGATGCAATCCATTAATCACAGTGAATTGGGGAATTTTCAGCCTTGTCCCTGTTCTGAAATGTCATTATAAAAAACAGTTACGTCGTTGGACAAATCAACAGTGTCAATGCAATTTCCAAGCAAGTTTTCGGGTAACCACCAGAGATTCATTTTAGTACCGCCACCCTGAATTTCCTGTTGACACAGATTTATGTAAAAATGGAACTTCGATGCATCGTTAATAAGATGATTTCAGGTGAAACGTCGATTGATCCGAATGTTATTTTTGGCTCAATGTAGTCGGCTGTGTTTCTAGGACAAATGTCCGACAATATAAAACCGATCTAAATGGGAATCCAAAATAATGACTTCCTAGAAAATAAGCATCTATCACAGGCTATTGACGTTTTGAAGGGTAAAACAAGCAAACCTGAAACGAAAACTTGACAAATCTGTTTATATATAAATTTAAGATTAGTTAAAAATGTCGAAACATTACATTAATCTTTGTTATCAACATTTCTAAACTTGTAGGTAAATAGTTTGAACAATTACTTTACCATATCCCTCACGTTGGTTGCCAGTTCGAAACTTGGCCCTCTTCTGTTTCAGCTCCTCATTGTGCCGGTTGCAAGCAGCTGGTTTTTGATCGTACAATAATGCGCGTGCTCAACCAACATTGGCATACCAATTGTTTGAAGTGTATGGATTGTGGCCTGTTTCTATCTGACAAATGTTTCATTCGAACCGATGAAATTTATTGTAAAAGCGATTTTTTTCGGTGAGTTTTGCAAGTTTTGTCTTGTCTGCTGATCTACAGAGAGGTAAACACTGTATTTTACCTTGAGTGGTTATTTTTACGAACTATTTTCTATAACAGTTTTTCTACTAGAACTTGATAGAAAAAATCGAAGGATTTTCTGGGCTTACCACCAATCGCGTCCACTGAACAGAAGATTATTATTCCATATTACTGAACACTTTTGAACCGTATTCACCTAATGATATACATTGGTATTGAATAGTATTTAATATCATGCTAAATCTGTGATACTATACTAGAGTGTGTGTACGTGCGTGCACTACATTAGGAATGTGGTATGAGCTGGAACGGTTCGCCAGTGGTTTAGGAGTAAGAAAGAAATGTTTGCTAAGTTAGTCCAACCATGAAGAACACGAGTAGCTATATGGTACAGACCGTCTTTGTAAGCATTGGTAAATTTACAATTGATTTCGTCTGAACATAACTGGCAGTCATCACTTCTTGGCTATTCTGCGTATTTTTGCTTGAAATTATGTAACTCGAATCGGACTTGCAATCTTACTGTTAACACCACTTCTCAACTCATCACGTCAAAACCTATTCGAATCAAGTTGTTCCACTATTTACTTGTGATCGCAGGCTTATGAACTCAATGTAGCACATTCACTATGACCTCTAGGACGGTCTCGACTATTGTGCGCCCCCTGACATCTAAATGACAGCAAACAAGGGTGTACGTGAATAATTGACTGGTATACATTTAGTCATATGACTAAAGGTTAGCTGACCATCACAGCTAGCAGCAGACTACTTATCCCGATGCCGCAGACAAATTCACCAAGAAGGTGAACGACTCGCCCATGTCTGCCTTCGGCATTGTTGCACTTTCCCCAGCTGTTACCCTCCCCTTGCTCACATCCCCTTTCGTTCATTCACGCCATCTTTGAATGCCAGAATAGAATTGAAAGTTGGGTTAGAGGACATTTCAACCAACTTCTTTGTCCGTGAGTTCACACGTGTGTCCTAGACAGTGTACATTTCCTAGACAATGCAGTGCATCAAAGTCGAAGAGAATCATGTAGGAAAGTACAAATGATGAGTAGAGTAGAATTAAACAAGAGGGCAAACTTTGTTTATTGAAAACCTACGAAAACACGGTAGTGTCAAATCGCTGGGATAGAGCTGCCGATTATAGAATGATATAGGCAGTAACCATGATATGATGATGTAGATATTAACCATGAAAATTCTGCTAACGGAGGCATAAGATTTAACAAGCTATCATGGCAGGTTTGATTACTCAAAAAAGCCCTCGTTGAAATTCAGCATGTTCTCAGAAACGGAACGAAAATCTAAAAAAGAAAAGACGAGTAAATAATGAAACCAGAATGGTGCCCAAGTTGACCGATTTTTGGCAATTTACAGGTTTTTATTTACGGAAGTCATCACCCAGTCTCGCGGAAAGTTTATGTGAAGAGAGACTCAAAGCCGGTTAATGGAATTCGGTCGTAAAAAAACGAATTCCCACCACAAGTATCGGTGCTCATGGACTGGACAATGAAGTTCAGTTAACTTGGCTCATTTGCTTGTAGCTGCCGTCTCTCTTTCAATCAAGGCGATCACTATGGAAAGTCTTAAAATTGTGTTAGATTTCTTTAGGTAGGCATTCCAAGAATATGGTTTTCAGCCAGTGTTCTAAAGAACAACAGATGGATTGCAGTTGGTCTAAATTCTGCTTCCTCCAGCCATTCGAACTCGTAAATACGCCGTTTCGTTACAACTGCATCGGACCCTACATTATCAATGAACGGTCAAGTTTGGTGTTGTCAGAACAACATCTTCTTGAATATGATGAAAAGTGCAGTTCTAGGATTCAAAAAATGATGGTCATTTTAACCACATATGAAACTACGGTCAATGTCGCTATTGCCTGATATACAGTGGAACGTTATGTGAAAATCGGAATGATTTTTTTCTGTTTTTGAGACAACATTCTGATAGTCCCGTACTTTTGAACGAGTTGACTAATTCCGATGAATGCTAGTGTTTTTTGATTTTTTAGAATCTATTTACCGACGATGTGCTCTCTGTATTTTTCAGACGCTTTGGGACCAAATGTGCTGCATGTGAGAAAGGGATTCCACCGTCCGAAATAGTTCGGACAGCGCAAACTAATGTCTATCATTTGGAATGCTTTGCGTGTGTGGCTTGTGATCGATTATTGAATACTGGGGATGAGTTCTATTTACTACGCGATCGAAAGTTGATGTGCAAGCTTGATTTCGAAGCTGCTAAAGCAAGAGGTAAACGCAAGTCCATTGTGGTTTAATCAAGTTCTCATTCTCTGTTTTTGGGTTGACATGGCGTGGCCAAACGAAATCCTTTGAAAACCCACCAAGTATCTAAGACGCACATGCTTAACCAGACCAACTATTAGTGGGTTCAAGACGGTTCGTAAGGTCTGGCGGTGCACTCAAGCCTAAGCAAGCTATTATATTATTCACGGAAAATGTGAAATTCATACCTGGTGACCTCAGCAAATCCATTTCTCACGAACTTCTTTGACTCGACAGGACTGTATATGCAAACCGCTTGCCAGCATCTGGCTGCTTTGGTTAATCGAGTAATACACGGTTATGCGTCCAATGCGGTCAACATTGGAAGCAGAGTACATACACCACGAAAAAACTTTTTACTCGGCTGCAGAAACTTACACGACAAACTGCAGAAAAACACGCTTAACTAAACTTTATAATCGGATTTTGGGAATATGTCATGACTATCAAAAGCCCAAGTAAAAAGTGCGTGGTTAATAACTACAGAAGCCATGGTTAGATCAGTGCAAATTAAAACCAAGAAAGATACTTACGTAGTTAACATAATCACGACCGGTTACCTTAACTCCATACATTTGAGGAGTAGGGGAATGGGAAATAATATCTGGCAGTCAGCAGACCTAAGCAATAGTAACTTTTCCTTCTGATAGTCGTTCACATTAAGTCGTACTATGCGTGATCCCGATCAATGAACAGTTTGCATGCAATGTATGTTGTAAACCAATATTTGGATGCTAACCAAGTTATACAGTTCTGAAGGCAGTGTCGTCTGCATATTGGATTCACGACTTGTTCATCAAAGAAGACATACCAGAAACGATGGCTGACGGAAGAAAGTGGGAAAAGAATTGTACTTTAAAAAGCACCAGCTCTGTTTGTCCAACCCTCAAAGCGTAGAACCTAGCGCTAATCTATATTGTAACTATTGATTTATTTAAGGATTAAACTACAATTTGCCACCTAAAGTTTCTGTTGTAGGACGACAAGTCTTCTGGTGTAATGTAAAAGTCTTACTAGATTATCGTTAATTTCGCCGTCTGAGGAAAAAGAATAAAATTATAACTGTAAAAATAGTGTTAACAGATGAACGAGTGAGTTGGTAAGTACTACTTTTTTAATGATTGAGTAGTGCGTCAGCTGACAGGTTTGTGAGGACAACCTAATTATCCTATTTAAGATTATGGAAATCAGTTCATATTGTAATTAGCGTTTGGAGATTGTGATTTAGTTGACCATACAATCATTTCAAAAAACGAATTTCCCCCGAAACATACCAAGCCAGATTGGAATGAGATAATATTTATGATATAGAGACAGTGTTCACACTCCAAACCTTCACACACTCATCAGTATCTATGGCACTCGTCAGTGGTTTTCATAAAGTCCGATATTTAAAACTGACTAAGACGCCCTGATTTTAAGGTAACCGATTGGAACTACCTTGTCTCTATTAAGGAGATTGAGTAACCTTAGAATTGAGGATGTACGTTCAATACCAGATTAACGTCAGTCGTTGCTTTCATGACTCCGAGAATCGGAGCTGCCCTATGTCTTTTCAAACAGAGCCATACACCACCGAGAAGCTCTAGCCGGTCAGAAAAACTTGAATGTCGTTATTCCGTCAGAATTGCATTGAGCGAAATACTTAACTAGGGAAAACGAAAACTGTAAGCAACAGTGAAACAGTTAAAACACCAGTATGAATTTATTGTACTGCTGATGTGCATTCACGTTGGTCAAAACCTCAGACCGACGAGATCATGGTTAGACAGTGTGGAAGGGTATCATAGTTACCTTATTTTGGTTCCAACAAATACAGCCAGTATAATGCGCAAGACGGTTCGGTCAGTGTGCAGCTGGTGTTAAGTATTATAAACTACAAGGGTGTAACCTATGGTAAAAGGTCATCTGGCCTACTGTGCACCGTCATTGTTTTCAGTCGCTTTGGCCGGCGTTGTAACAACATCAGGCATAGTCGAAAATGGTGATCCTTACCTGGCGTTCTTCAGAATGTACGGTGGGTGAGTTACGATAGTGTAGGTTAGAATAATTTATTTCTTGACATATCAAAAGTACGTGGACAATTGGCTCAATTTGAGCGGCACTTCAAATCTTTGAAACGAACGAAGTTTAAAACATGTAGTGCTATCTCATGCTGTACTTTCAGTCGACTCTATATCTCCCGTAAAATACGGCCGATGGGCTTGAGTATTCATCTCAATTTGAAGTAGTGCCGGCTAGTCGAATATCAAGGAACAAATCTATAACGACAACGCCACAAACAATTAAATATCAGGTTAACCCTCTTCGTTATCCGGTCACAGTTTGGAGATAATCTGGAACCTCCAAAATGACCGTTCCTTGGTCTAGCTCATAGACGGTGATAATAGTTTTGTGGTTTCTTAAGTGAATATATTACACACATGAGACGTACTATTTTGGTTGAATACTGTTTACATGGGAGAGAGGATGAGCTCGATACATCTTAGCAATAGTAATGTTGCCCCTCCCAACCGATAAATTTGTGGTTGGAGGTTAGCCCACTCTATTTTTTACCGTCTACCCTCGACATTACCTTACCACATCTGAATTAGTACGTCTCATGTCCCCAAACGAATGTCCGCGTAACATCCGTAAAATTTATCTTTCATGGTGGTGAGGTCCATATCAAATGTAGTTATGTTTAATCCAAGTCGCCATGTTATTGTAAATTTGGTACTGATGAGTCAATACGAAATGCTTGCATCTACCAGTTTTCGTGTTCTAATTGTTTTGTTCAAACTCCTGAAGGGAACTAACTGTTTCAAACAAATTATATCTGAGAGCTCTAGTATGCATTATGTCAAATCCCAATGAGTTAGTTTGCATATCATTTATAAATGTTTGTTCACAGAAGCTGAGCTGGACAATGCAAACAAGCGTCCACGCACAACTATCACCGCACGGCAACTGGAAGCCTTGAAGCGCGCCTACAATGAGAGCCCAAAACCTGTACGGCATGTGCGTGAACAGTTGAGTACCGAAACCGGACTGGACATGCGTGTGGTACAGGTGTGGTTTCAAAATCGTCGGTAAGTGACTGAGTGAGTGGCTTTTACACACGCATTCTCAAAACACTGCTCTGAAACTGACGGTGGTTGACGTTGTGGAGGGACTAACAATGACTGCACAATAAAGGGATGCAAAAAACAGAACATTAGTTGAGGTTCCGCCTGACTGAGTAATCATACTCTATCTCAAGATCTACAAGATAGACAGTCTGGCTGGTGAACTGGCGCTATAGACTTCAGCCTGTCACACAATGGCCAACATGTTTTACGCTCACGTTCCTAATATATTATGCATACGTTGCTCACACATATTTACAATTCCACTTAACCAACGTGAGTGACACTTACTGCTGAACAGGCTTTAGTAGAATCTGTGACGTCGCTCAAAAAAAATGACTTTCAGTAAATCCTCGGTTTGAGGAAGGAAAAAGGTGCCGGCTGCAAACGCTCAGTCCTGATTTAAACAGGCGTGTTTCTAACTGCACACCAGAATGGATGATAGGCACAAAGTAGTCTTCTCTTAAATTGGGTTGAGTTTAGTCTAAGATACAGTGACAGTTTTTATCTGACTGCAAAGGCGTCCACATTAGTTTTGATCCATTTTGAACATAATTAAATCAAGTGGGCCGTTTTCCGCACCATGGCAGTGAGTCGGCCACCATGGCAACAGATGCGCCACAAACAAACGAGAGTGGGTTATCGGCTGTAGATTTTTTACTGGTCAATGCGATTAAGCAACTATCCATCGCCTGGAACGAATGAAACTCTAAGGTACATAGGCGAAAACATTCGCCAAAACGTCATAGTCATGACCGAGACAACACGTATCGGACCTCATCGACCTAACTGAAACATTTCATGCAATTTTCTAGAATGGCTTTCAAGGGCATTTCAGATGACAGAGAAAAGCTGAAGCTTTTTCAATCGAAAAACAAAAGAATTATCTAGGTACATAAGTAATTTTGAGCGCAATAGTGACGTGAACGCAGCGGCGCAACATATATTAAAGAATTACCGAGGCAGTGTTCAGTAACAAGTACGTTTAAGTTTCGCGTGCGCCGTGTAAACAGTAATGGCTTTAAGAGTGAGCGACTTTACGAGCGGATTACCCATGTTCAATGCATACAACCTGCTGGTCCAGGAACGGTTATGTATGCTTCTACCCGACACAGGGCGTCATCTTCTTCAAGTTTTCAATTAGACGCCATCAAAGTTTTAACTAAACATAATGATCTCTACAGCCGATGATCACCTACCCAAAAAACCGACAGATTACACTCTAGTGTTCAAATTCGTGCAACATGGGAATTTACGCGCTATTTTAAAACTATTTACCCAAACGCTCTTAAGAATAAAACTTTAATTGTAGTTAGGACATCGAAAATTCTTGCTGTGCTTCCCGTGCAAAGTTTTTTAGTGTGGTCCAGTTAACTCAAGTTATCAAAAAAATTTCTTCAAGCTGAATGAAAAGATCATTAAATACAACTGAACAGTCTTTCCGCAAATAACTGTGGACGCTGTATGGACAAATGTAACATACAAATATGCATCAAATTGATGAGGCATAATTTTAAAATTCAAATGAGTTCATGTTACATCATACGCTACGTTTTCATTGACAAGCAATTCAATAAAACTTGAACACAACTCTGTTCAAGAAACACATCAATGTGGTAAGCAAAACTGGAAAGCGTTTAGCTTGTGTATTTTCATTAAATTTGGCAAAAACTGGATCTAATTGCTGCGGGACGAAGTTATCCGTCATCTCGCTATCGTGTCACTAAATTCAATATGAAATTAAAATGTCTCATTAGTGTGGAAGAACGGAAAATCAGAACGGAATGAGAAGAAACTATTTACCCCCCTCCAAGGTCCGTTGAAACCTATAACGGCGCCAAGAAGTAGCAACTTACGAATGCGAAAAAATGAGACTGTTTCAGATTCAGTTTACGAAAACATATCAAGATGGTCTTTGAAAAAGTCTGGTGAGGGCATACTCATTCTTGCTGATTTTCCAAAGGTATGCCGTCGTATAAATTATCAAGCTGTATTGTCACAGTTGAATCGGTTGTGTGTTAAAACATTACTCGGTCGGTATGTACACGAGAGACAGCCGACACTACAATGGTCCCAACCGTTTTTCTAGCTCACTTCGATAGATTATTAACTATGCATATCTGGCGGAATAATATATGCAGTGTATTTCAGTGTTCGTTATTGGAATAACTGCAACTAACAGCTTCATTGAAGTGTCATTATATTTATTTCCGTTCACATTTTCTCTACACCTATAAACCGTCTAACACAATTTTTCACCGACAATCACACAAACAGGAATATACAATCAAAGATCTCTCCCCTTGCTGTGAAAACCTATGAAACTAAAACTGCAGACAGTTTCACGAAAACGGTCGGACCTTTTGAATTAATACAAAATAAGACTAGAAACAGCCTCAGTAATGCAAGGCCGTCCGCTATCATTTTGGCGATTAAGTTATCTCGAGTTCCGTACGATTATTTGATGTTGGTCTTTGCCGTTTCCCATTTATGCAACTCAAAGCGACCTAATAATAGTTGTGAACCATTTTGAGAGAAACGGACTCATTAGCATCAGACGGTTTCGTCAAATGGTAACACTCGAAGTCGATGTGGCCAATGAACAGTCTATCAGACAAATGACTGGAATCTTCAAAGACCAGTCACATAACTAGAAGAAATTTTCCTGTTCTACCATGCATTGCACTAAACTGAGTCTGCAGGTTATGGCTGTCATAACTGTAGTGCATATTTTGCTCGTCAAACCCGCCAAAATAACCCACGTAATAACTCAAACACAAGGCTTATTGAGTCATTTTATCCGCTCTGAAATTTTGATGCACCAAAATTGCATCCTGTTAAATTCAGTTGAAAAATTTGGTTACTTTAGGGAGAGTGTCATCGACAACAACTATATTGATCAGTCGGCAGACTTCATATCAATATAACCAATATACATATATTTTAGAAGGGATGCATATTTGTAATAACACCAACACAACCTGTAGTACATTTGTGCTTTGCAAACACAGTGATTTGTGGCAAAATCACCGGTAAGCTGTACGCGACAAGTGAAGATGATTATTGGAAAAAGGAACTATTCACTACGATTAACAAACAACCGAGGTCGTTAGTAGTAGAATGTAGGAGGAGGCTACTTCCTAAATTTCAACTCCACGATTAATAGTTCAGGATGGACTCAAGTAGACACCACGTTGACCGAGCTTGGATGTTTTGTGTTCTTCACCTGATTGATAGGAACCCGTACGGCTTTAAGTTGCAACTCGCAGATTTGTTGATATACATCGGATATACCGGTATTAACGTTCTACAGATGGTTGACCTATTCACACCGAAAATTAATCAACACGGTGGTATTTAGTGTTACCCATTAAATGAGGCTCATTAATCAACTCATTAGAGGTCCATCCAGAGGAGTTCCGTGTGAATTTATTGCGAGGCAACTGAGACTGTTATTGACATCATGTTCCACATCAAACGGGACAAGCTTGCCCAACTAGAAGGTTATGCTGCAGTCAGAACGATAGCAGATTAAGGCATAGCTATCTAGTGAATATCCACGACTGATGTAGGCAAAACTTAAATCAGGGCCAACGTGAAATGTTGACATTTCATGGGTTGGATAGACACAGTTTAATAGGCCTTCAGACTTAAAGTGGCACCTCAGCCAGCACAGAGGGTTGAAAGTTGCAATAAGTTGTTTTAATACACAACCTTAAAACGCGGTACCGTGACGGCCAGGTTCATCGTCATATGTGTGCAACAGGTAGAGATACGAACTAACAATCTCCGCAAACACAGCTAAAGCTGTTATCAATGTCTTAATGGAATGTAGATTCAAAAGACAATCCGAACGGGTAGATGTGTGGCTAAGCTGTAAAGTTTATGCGACACTAATAATAAATAATATTGTAACAATACACAATCGAAGGTAACATCAACTCTGAGAAAATCCGATGGATATAACATGCCTATTGAATACCACGAAAATTGTATGCTGTTTAGCCTAATATGGTGACTAAACCAGGAAGGTATTTGAGAAACCGATGTATCACATATTGGACTTCGACGTGGGTGAGTAGTATAAACGCAACCGCATATGGGGTTAAACGCGAACTGGACAGACAGAATAAAGGGTGAATTAGACAAGCATTCATTCTCGAGAACAGTAAACCGGCAGGCAAACAGGTTAGGTTGACCTATTACATGCACGCTCATTAGCGTGGTATGTGTACACAAGGACGTATGAAGCAGGGATGCGCGATCCAATCGACCAGTATAAATCCAACATTATTGTATACATATGCGCGCTGACTCGCAGGTGGCATGTGATCTCGTTTCAGCCCAGTTAATTAGTCGCACGTTGAATCACACCCAGAAAAATTTTGTCTGTTCACGGATGCTTGCATGTTCCTTTGCCTTCAGGGTCTGGGAACCATCAAGAATTAAGGAACGTGCAATCTTATTCACCGTTACGACCGAACATTATATCTGCTTTCGATGTGTAATCTTAGTGGGTCCGTTTCAAAGAAGAGGTTACACTTTGGAGTCTCAGTGGCAGCAATTCTAATATGTCTTCTTGTGATAACACCATATTAGTCCATAAAAACGAACTGTACTGGGTCAATTTTCCCGACTCAATACTTGCAACCAGTTATTCGCTGTAAACTGTTCAGATCTATTTGGAATTCAACTGGGCCTCTCAAACAAACCCAAGGCGAAAGTATGCTACTCTACATTAGCATCGACTGTTAATCTATTACGCTTCACATACATACAAATTAGATCACTAATGTTACTTGGGGCTTTAAGCAAAAACACCTGTTGGTGGAATTTGTACAATTTATTGAATAGTGAGTGACATTCATCAGAGAGTACTGAAATATGCACTAGTTCTACCGTGATCTATATAGTTTATCCCAGTGCTTCAATGTTTCGGTACGTGGTATTAATACAAGGTCTTTCGTAGCAGCGACCTCATCCCAAGGTTGGCTTTACAGTTCCAAATTTATGCAACCATACGAACTGCCCATGCGGGTGGGCCAACTTTGTACGTGAGAAGCATAAAAATAGCGCTGATATGGGTTTGATTATAAATGCAAAAACGCAGACATATTTATACACAGGCGCAATCACACACGCATCTATTCATTCAGGCAAAAAGTTACAGTTCCTTTTCAACTCCCCAAGGGAAGATGTGTTGGCTGAACGTGCATCTCTTCTGCATTGCATGCAACCGCATTTTGGGATAGCTGATGACAGAACTACAACTGTGGGATGCAGGCCCAGTAGTGGAGTTAGACTAGACGTGAGGGGGTAGGTGTAAAAATAAGACCATTTAACGTAGCCAAATGAGTCAGTAACTTTTTGGAAAAAAAATGAACGTTTGGGTGTCAGAACCACTCTTTCCTCACCTATGGGGTTTACTTAAACACTAGAATATATTTGAGATGGAAATTGGAGTAGGCGGGTGAATGAGTAAACTGAGTGATGATTAAATATGCATGAACAAATATGGGTTACCCTGACCACAATGGCCACGAGAGATATCCAACCAACTAGTTTGGCGACTGTGAAACAGTATGGCGCATATCTTGGTCAGTTTTGGGTGAGGTTTTTAATATCCACGTGGCTTCAAAAAGTAACTAAGACATATGTGTACGGGAATATTGACTGGAACTAAACATATGCACAGCTTGTTGGCGAATAAGAACGTGAGTTTTACGAAGCCTGACCAAACAATCCAGAATTGTTCGCGCAATGCTAAAGAATTTACTGAATAACGCTTTGTGGATGTCCAATCTATTTCGATTAAGTGCAAGATACAGCCTGTGAATTTAACATTGTATTTCCCCAACTGTGTAACCAGTGTTCATTTGAGTTCAGATAATGCTGTGACGTCAGTTCATACCGATAAAATCCGGGTGTTATCAATTTTCTAGTTAATGTGATGTTTGGTCAGAACTGTATGTACACGATACGTGGACTTATTGTGGCGTAAAAAAAACGTTGGCTTTTATTATCGGTCAGCCAGAAAGATAGTTATGGCTCTATCACTATCGAAATATGGACTCGGTCTCGTGTTCTTATGAGACACACATGGTGAACATTGTGGCAGTGTGCTCTCAGTGGGCACAAAAGATTTACCGTATCTAGAAACCACATTTGTCTGTGAGTGCACCTGTGTATTACTGAAACACTAAAAGAAGTGGGCAGTAGCTCAGCGCTTTTCTCGAAAAAGGGTTGGCTCAAAAGTTTGTCTGGATGTGAATGTTGGATGAGTATCAATATATATTTACCAAATCCTAGCCTATTTACCAATAAAAAGGTATCACCAATTAATACTTACTGAAGTGACATAAGTCATCTATTGAACCGTTCATTTGGTTTTATGCAGAGCCAAGGAGAAACGTTTGAAGAAGGATGCCGGACGTCATTTATGGGCGATCTCTAACTCGATGTTGTTAGATACAGACGCGATGCGCCCCTTTCGAACGAGCAAGGCTTGTAGAGAGTTTAGAGAGTCAGATATTCGTCAACACACCTATGCGGAATCATATATCTACCCAGACGATTCAACCAGCGGAGACGGATGCGGATCCAGAGACGACCAGAAACTAAGTAATTTTAGTAAGTGCTCTGTTTTCATAAAATGTTTGTCCACATAACGTCGAATGTCTTACTAATGAGTAGTTTAACAGATCTGATGATTTCAGTGAGAACCAATTGTGATAGGTCAGGGCTTCGGCTGGATTCGAACCAGTGACAGAAACAGCATGCCTAGAGGTGGGAAGCGCTCTACCAGCTGAGCTACAAAGCCATGCCAGGAACTTGGAAATTTCATATTTGGACTCGGTTAATCACCCATCCCACTGTCTCATATGGAATCTGCTAAATGATCCGGGAGATCGACTGCCCAGACATGGTTACTTTGAATGGTCGACCCACGGTAAAAAAAAATAGTGCTTGAACCACTGAACAAAATGTGGTCAACTGCTTAGTACAATGTCAGAAACTTCGTTATCGGCATTCAACTGTCATATATCTAGCTGGACACTAAGCCTGCTTGATAGAGTGCTATGAAATACAGAGTTTATCCCGTTATAAGAAGCCTCATCACTATATCAATTTTGTCTACCTGTTTACGGATCGATGTTGACCAGAGGAATAATTGCTTTTGGCAATCAGCAAATATAAAGGAAAAACTGGTTTAAAAATAATGTCAATCCTCGGTGAATCGCGATTAGCTGCAAATGATATTAGATTTGCACTAAGGGAAAACTATCTGCCATTTACCAGCGATTTTGTTCGGTTCTACACTTTACCTCTCCATTTTGGATTGACGCACTACCATTGTTTGGGTGACACTATCATCACACTGTTCTTTAGACTGGTTTTAATTAGTGAGCGAGGCTATCAGAACTCACCGACTAATTCTTTAGGCCTAGTTGCGCCGGCTATTTCACAAAACAATTGTCGACCAGAGCCAAACTAACAAATCAGTCATCTGACTACAGTGGTTGACGCAGACATTTGCTAGTCAAATTGAAACTTGATCCCATGACCACACTCCCGTTAATTCGTACGCAAAGGCGTTTACATATTAAACCAGGCACCCTGTAGGACCAAACTGCTGGACATGCTGCGGAAACACTGCTACTGATGCACAGTTAACTCTGTCAAACACTGAGAAGCACTAAAGTAGTATTTTGTAATAGTTACCCGTGAGGGTGGGTGGCGAAGGTAGTGAGAAAACTAGTGGTGTTTAGTGGCTTTCAAGCATGTGAAGGTTTTCAGCTTCTCAGTCAATTTCGGTATTCTCACAGAGTATTGTAATGTATTCCAGTGTGAGTAGAGTTTAATTTCAACGAGGTGCTCACCGCATACCATATTTCTGATTTATTTCCTCATAATTGTACTTCCTTGCACAGTAAAAGGCGATCTATTTATGTGTCTCAAGGGTGTAGTTAATGTGGTGAACGAATAGGTCTCATTCCAAGCGTCTGAAGAAGAATAACATTAGACTTAATATTGTCAGAACTTGAGCAAACTATTTTCCGAGTGAACGGTTCAGCCAATATCACATATTTCGTAAGATGAGTAACAAATCCGTGTATTCATGTCCAGAAGAGAGCAGGTTGTAGACCAGAGAAAAAATCACAAGAGTGAGTTGTACAAATTTATCTTTGAAAATGTAATGCCCGCTGAGTAGTTTTGGTCAATGATTCACAAACTGTGACGAACGCTTTCTGTCATTAGAGTCTCCTGAATTCTGTTGCAGTTTTATATCACTGTGGTAACAGTCCGACCAATTTTACTAACAGGTTTGCGTTATTTAAAGGTCTTCGATTTTAAAGAAAAGTTGTTATCAATGGATAAGACAGAAAATATAAGATGAACAGTTCGAAAATATTTCCGATACTCCAACAGGTCAGTTATGTTTGCTATTGACTTATAACAGAAATGGCTAGTAAGGAACAAATAGTAAAAAAAATCACTGTACTCAAGACAGTACATTAGTGTAGAAATGATTAGTCAAAAGGCTGGATCAAAATTTCACACAAAAAAGTTCTTATACAGAAGACATGCTAGACAGTAGAAGGTAATTCAAACTGATGCCAGTTCAGTCACGACGCAATCACACTAAACGCGACAAACTGCGAGGAGAAGAGAAAGTTACAATTCATGTGTATGGGATATATAACTAGAAGTTCAATTTTGAAGTGAAAACGGTTTGAAACAAACATATAACAGTAGAAACAAAAATGACGATTCTTTGCATTGAAAATGACACGATCTGAATTCGAACTGAGCCGTACCGGACAGTTTAGTGGTTCGCCCAAATTCACACAACTGCAGCCGAAGAGAATGACTCCATATCAGACGAACTATCGCAACATCGGTTGGGAACTCTGTAACCAAAACCGAAGAAATCGGGTCGTGCTACAAACACCCCAGAGGAATTTCAACAAAGAAACAAATACGGGGCGAACAAGCATACTGACTTGTTCGTTAACCTTGGTGACAGGTCATATTTTACTGGTGTGTGGAGTAACATAATTCGGACATGTCAGATGAACAATAACAGCCACTCTTGAGTCATACGGTTCAACAAGCTGATTTATGTTCAGACAACCATCATCTATGTACGCAAAAACCTAGAGAGAGATGGATAGAACAATCAGCTCAATTATTCTATCTACCTCAAGCACGGTTAAACAGTTCAATTTTTTGTATGTCCTGTAAAGTGAGCTCGAGTTTAGAGATTACTCTGCTTCAGCGTATCATTTTTCAATTCCGGCAATTACTTCATTTTCAAATTTTTGACGGCTTACACACTTACACTCGATAGAAAGCCTGCAAATTTCTTTTGAACGAGTGTCTAGATGTGAATGTAAATAAGTAGATTTGTCAACGACTGTCTGCCATTGGAACCTTCTTTTTACACCTACGGTACATTTAAACAAAGCAAGAATGGGAACGTATGCCGCCAATTTTTTATAATGATAATCTATTCAAATGTGGCTTTCAGAAGTTTCTTTCTAAACACAGTGAATTCCAATAGGGAAGGACATCATGCGCGTTAGTTAACTCTCAAATAATTTCACATGCCTCCACGAAATCCTAAAAATTAAAAGACATGGGAATACTATTGCATTTTTACTATACTACCATAATACTTTGGGCTAAGAAATCTATCTATCTGTGGGTGACGCATACAAGTCCGGTGTAACAAACCCTAAAATTGTGACCAATAACCAGTCAAACCATGTGAGATCGAGTCATTTTTTCAACTTTTTCCTCATAATGAAAAAAAAAATTAAAATGGTGTGAAATCGTGACTTAATGAAAGTTGTGCATTAACAACAGGAATAAAACAAAATACACTAACCTCCAAACAAAGTGAATAAATACGGTGCACAACGGAAGTTGCCTAAACGTTTGTCTATCTGGATTCACAATATAACATGAGCAAACGTTTGTAAATCCCTAGTATCCATACTCGTCATACAGATGTTTAGGATTTCAAAACAGCTTGACCCGTTACATTCTGTTCACATCATGAAGCTTGCATTAAAAGCTTCGATTGGCCGAGCTCACATATTTTGGCTGGTCGATCTAAAAAAAATGTAATGAGAGAGAAAGCGTGAACAGACTGTAACAAAAATCCAGGTTACTGTATGAAAACCATGAATGTTTGGTAGGTGCAAACGAGTGCTGAAGCTACAACTCGAGTTGTTTTATGTTCCAAAGGGCGTAGACGAGTTGGACGTACACTACAAACCGAAAGAGAAAACCCTGTTCATAGGGTGACACGCAGAGTTATGGAGACATATAATGATGACATTGTTGAGATAGAAATAATACTTCTACGGCGGACATTCCCAGAGAACACCTATATCGCAAACCTTATTGACAGACATGGATGGAAATGACAGCACCGAAAGTCGAATTCCCATCGACGTGGAAGTAGTTTACTCATATGACGTTTGACTAAAATCGAGGTATTGGCTGAACTGTTGACTGGTAGAATAAGTTAGGCAAGTGTAATGAGCTACATTGTGATACAACTGCGGATCTCATTCACTCCCACCTCGATAGTATACGTTCAACTCAATGATACGTTGTCCAAATGTGTGACCGCATTCTGTGTTTACTTCACATACTCCACAGGAGCATTTTGCGTCGGTCGCTCAAGTTTGCGTGTCTCCCATAGGATAGGTGAACGCAATCACAACGTGGCTGACCCCACGTGGACGAGGTGAGCAATTCTGACATACCCCGTTGACTCAGAAAAGCGAATCTCACCGGCAGTAGTTTTCCAGTCGATTTATCGATTTTCCAGTACACAGCCCAGTGGAGTCAAACTTCACATTCTGGTCAGCGTTGAATCGATCGAGATTCGGTTGCACAATTCACAGTTGTGCGCTCGGAAATACTTGTCCCGACCCCGTGGCTATTATGGCTCCGAGATACTCATTTGACATCTCTGGAGTTGAGTTTGGTCACTCAGTTACACTCCAGCTGTTCACTTTTGTCGTGCGTTCTGAACGAACTTTTTCTGCTTAATATGATTTCTTAAGGAAACTGAGTACCACTCACAAGTGATCGTAGTTGTTGCACTTCCACTGACTTTTCAGTCAGCTCCTTTCGGAAAGAAGCACCAGATTCCAATTTCTCTTGTTAGAGCTCGTAACAGGTGTATACTTTTGCTAGTGGACAATCTTGGCAATATTCATAAGCATCTGCGTATGATAACTTAATCGTGGCTATTACGAGTTCCACTTCATATTGATCAAAAGCTTTGCCATTTGGACGTGTGGCCGGATTTTTGGTCCTTCCCAAGGCAAGGACATGCACTAGTAATCAGCTCTAAGATGAGCAAAACTCCAGTCTGTCGTTTCTTTCCAGAAATAACCGACTGAAACGTCCACGTGAGAAGGCGGCAACTCGGATCTACTGCTGGTGATATATAACTTATGTAGGCTTCAGTCACCTATCACTCAACTATAATTATTTCATCAACAAAATGCAACGCAATCGTCTACCAAATATTTGTTCGTTTCAAACTGCAAATCCTTGCCCTAAGCTACTGGGAGTAAAGCATGTCTCAGATTGTACATGCAGGTAGTGGATGTCATTGCACTCTACACGTAGTTAAAATACTGTATCAACAGAGGGGTGAGAAATAGGTAGTTGGAGTCCATACTTAAAAACTAAGACGGTCATCTCCACTGTGGACAGCCATTCGTACAGTGGAACATCATTTTGGGCGTATTTTTGATTAAAACGCCAGTTAAATATGGTCATTGGGAGTTGAAGAGACCATGCATGTTGAGTTGGCTGCTCATCGATGTACTCATTCAGTCGCAATGAACAGATGACACCGGCAGGTAAATAGTGAAGATATGTTTAGGGGGTGAGCATCAAATGAAGTCACCAGTCCAACGCAAAGAAATCCTTGGTTTTTACAGGTAGATCACGGGTCAAAAATACCAAGTCATCCACATGCACCCTTTACCAAGTTCCAACTCAGTCGTATAAAAAAAATAGTGGTAAATCGATAATTTAGTGATTGAAAATGGAAGTATCCATTAAAATGTTGAGAACGATAGGCCTACTTTAGTTTAAAGCATCGTGATCACCATGTTCTCTTGCCGGAAATAGTGCCTAGTCTAGTTCACTTGTGCGGATAAGGTAGCTTTTTAACCGAATTACTCTTTGACTAAGAAGCACAAATAAAACGGGTTATTGAAGATGGTATAGAAGCCGGAAGTCCTGTGAGTATCATATTAATATAATTTGGATTTCGTTTTTCTGCAAAACTTGGGAACCTTCACGGCGATTGTTTAGGTTGTTTACATTGGTTTATGAATTGATTGATATAAGTCCCATTCACTTGTCGCTAAATGAAGCTGATCTTCTTGATGCCAAGAGCAAATTTATTGACGATGATATTGACATTTTCGTCTCCCGCCTTTTTGTTTTGATATTTGACTCAGGTGACAATGACAGCATTTACTCAGATGAGCTTGACACAAGTGCGGAGGCAGATTCATCAGAAACCTTACCAACTACGCTCTCCGATACTGCGTTCAGCACCAGCATGTTGCCCAATAACGAAAACTCAGCTACTGAAACGGAACAAAGTTTCAAATTTTCGTCTTCCGTTTCACAACTTCTGTTCCCTTCGATGGCTGCAATGGGTCAAACATCTATTTCGCCCACTTTCATGCCCCATTTTCCACCCGCAGAAGGACCGACTGGCATCGTTGGGTCAGCTAGACTTCCATTTGAGCCTTGGAACAGAAGTACCACAATAATGCAATGTCAGACTAAAGATTTAACCGATAGTGTGCACTACGCCCCGGCAGAAAAACACATCAGAGATGTCGATAAACGATTACTTACAAACGAACGCGATCTGGGTGATACGTCTCTAAAATCGGTTGTTCGACAGAACATGCTTGCTTTCAAAAATCACTCAACGCCAGATTATGCAGCGCAGTTTGCGCACGATCCTATGTATCCCATATGTTCGGAATCCCATGGAATCAAATGAACAGTTCCAATGGTTACACAAATGTCAGTGTGCATTCAGCCGTCAGAAAGAAGTCGCCTTACTGATCAACAGGGAAACACAGCATGTATTAAACGCTAAAAGCCAGAGGCACTGTGAGCAGCAAATTAGCGTATAAGCACAAATCTACTCATGAACATCCTTCATTTAATGAAAATGTGATTGATTTCCCCTATTCCGTCTCAATAGTCTCATGACGTAATTATCGCCTCGTCATAACTTATGACGTTGTTGAAAAAGTCTAGACAATATGATAGTGAATGGTTGTACTGTGAAGAATTTCTGCATACTTAACTACGATGTATCTGTCCATTCTTGTCATGTTTACAGTGGATCAAAACACAGTACCCCTCAAATTTACGATGCACAATGTCCCGTAGAAGTGACTATCTGATGATATGACACACTTCGGCGGAGAACAAAATCGTTTCAACAAAACGGACAAAAAATCAGCTTCTACAAGAATACGGATGAAAAAATTGCTAAAGGAAAATGAAAGGATAACTGGATAGCGGGAAACAATCCAAACTGTGATCTAACAAATTTACAACAAGCACAATTTAGTACACAGCGATAGACAGCTGATCACAGATAAGAATGGAAAAGGCTGAATACAAACTCATCCTATAGAAATGACACTAATAGCTGAGCTGCCCGAAACTCACTTTCGTGAGCGCGGCGGGCACAGCACATTCTGCAGACCTTTTGGACTAGGCACACTTAGACGTCGAATGAATATAACGGTTGCAAGTCGAGCGAATCATTCGATGTTGCAGTTCTAGCGAGTTACACATGAGCTGGTGAATTGAGAGAGACGACCGCAGGTTTCGGTATGAGTGGTGAGGTTGGTGGAGTGACCCATGTCATAAAACACTGTCAGTTCTGACATGACAATTCGTTCCACCTCAAGTAAAATACCTGAACAGAATAGTGAATGGTGTGTT
>LUCH01001601.1:78811-90404 GCA_013368495.1 Paragonimus heterotremus
ATGAATAATGTCTGTGGTGAAGCGAGTGCAATTTCTTGTACCGCATAAGAGATGGTTCGTTCCGTTGCTGGTTTCCAAGGCTTACAGTTAATAATGCACCAAACTTAAACGAGCTTAGTATGTTTTTATGCAAAGTGTGGTTGACGCTTGAAGAATAATTAGAGGCAGATGAATAGTGCAACTAAATCTCCCTGGGCCCTTTGGGTTTTGAACCTGGAGTTTAGAGGAAACTCATAAACAATCTCTTGGATTTTTCATCTGCTGACCAACTGTAAAACACATTATATCAGACCTATCAAGCGAGTAAAATCAAGGGTGATTTGCCAAATAATTACGCCAAACGGTTTTGAATTGGAGGGTAACCTAAAGACTTGACCTCCGGACTTGTTTAAACAATGGTATAACCTACACATTTTACGGGGGAGATTTGCACAAGGCTTCGCACCCGACTAAGTATTCAGCTCAAAATGTGTTCATATTTACGCTGGATAAATGTTTCGATTTGCTTCCTCGTCAGTATGTAGCGGAGCATGTTACACACGTAAGCATACAAATGTCATGACACAAATCGGAATATAACCTAATCTCTTGCTAACAACGCATAAGATTCGTGCTTTAATCAGTTACCAGTCTACCTGACGAATACCTTCACGTAAAGTTACCAATCAGTTTTGTTACCCGTGAACAGAGCAAGAAACTGCTACTCCGCAATAGCAAACTAGTAGAACTGCCATGTTCGGCTATTACAAGCAAGCTACATGGACCCGTGTTACGTGTTAAACCTGGAAGTGTATTCAGTTCACGGATTCACCGTTGTTTTGTTGCAACGCCTTGTCGTGAGTACTTTATCAAATTGAACAACTCATTTAACGAACACGCAGTAACAGTGGAAGTGAGTCAATACTGTTCGACTGAAATGAACAACACTAACAATAATCCTGACTTGCCTAACATTTCGTTACAGTTTACAGTACAATCCATCTTAAAACGTAAAATCAAGAAACTGCATGGCATGTGCGTATCAGAATCCGTAATGTTTTTTAACGGTTACATCCATTATCATATACCTTTATTTCAACCAATAGTTTGACAAATCAGGAGCTGCACAAATGTTGAGAGATATCAGATTACATATTTTGTGTGGCTGAATCAAATGATTTATTTTGAGTTCCTCACAAAGTTGATACAATCTTCATCATAGAGACAAGTAAGAGTTTATGGTCTGTGCCATACAAACGCATGTATTAAAACAGTGGGAGTTATGTCAAGTATTGCTGTTCAAAGATTTTATAATATCTTCCATTTGAGATTCACTTACGTTTTATTAGCCAGTTCGAATAGGCTGTCACGTAATGCAAGATGAAATAGACGACTCTATCAGCAAGTAGACTGATTTTGTAAATGCTTAATTCTTCTGTCATCAAACGCTGTGCATCTAACAGTTGTTACCGAATATCGTAGATCTTGTAAAGATTGTTACTGAACCGTAGAGTACTTTCTAACCACCCTTACAAAATAAGGTCATTCCTTATTATGCTATTTACCAAACTATCCAGTGTGATGACCAAAACTGTAGGGCATGGGTCACGGAGCTCATTAACGGCCCATAGTGTAAAATACATCCTACAGATATCTCACTCATCAACGCCTAAACTGAAGGCAATTTTAATCCCGGAAGTCATAAAATCAAAACTAAATAGTAGCGACGTTTCGGAGATTTACATTATTTCAAAATCGAACACCGTCCACACTTGATCGCATCCTTCGCATTCAAAGCGATTCTGTTCATTCTCGTTTCGAAATAATCGGGCAAGCTGAACACTATTCATACAAGGTTGTGGTTGAGCGTTTGGCTGTGATTATTCGGTCATGCCTATTGTGATGTCTCTGGCATTGTGGTTAACACGCTAGTCTCATAAGCACGAGGATCAGAGTGCAAACTCTGATCTGGACAAGGATATGCACTACTGATGAGCTCTAATTAGAGCGAAACTCGAGTCTAGTGCTAGTGGGTTAGCCGAAAGGCTTACCTAAATCCAAAGGCTGCGATCAAGTGTGGATGGTGTTTAATTTTCAAAACTGAATACTAAATTCAGTTTTCACAATATCCTTGCGCCTACTAATCTATTCACCGCGTTGACCTTCAAACTAACAGTCCTCTATAAATCTTGCATTAAATGTATTCATGGTCAAAGGATTTGTTAGCTTCAGAGTTTAATAGGCATTACAAAATAAAGAGTATAACCAGTTAACATGATCACATAATAATGCATTGCCGATATCAAGGCAAATGGTATTATTAAAATTCTCACCGGTGCAGACAGATTACATATATTGTGATATATTAAAGTTTTGTCCAGCTGCAAAAGTCACAAATGTGAAAAAATGCAAGTTATATACGACGGACAAATAGAGACGTACAGGTTATGCACAGACACACATTCGCGCTACAAACTACGTCATCAAAGCCAAGGCTGACGAATGGGTTGTCTTAACCACTTCTGTTTACGTAAGGTCGGCTGGTGAGATCTGACCAATGAAGCTTCAATAGACGTCAATAGTTTCGGATCTCAGTCACGTAACAATAGTTTGAATGAGCTGAGCGGGTCATTTTGGTGGCTTGTTGTTATGATGGGAGTCAGAGCAACGGAAAAATTGGTTTGAGACTGTTGCGCTATCAACTGTTTAACTAATTCGGGACGTGGTCTACCACTCGTTGAGATAGTCGTCTATCTGACCTGCCTACATAAACGTCACTGCAACCGAAATAGTAGACAACGTGAGAGACGGAATATTTAGACAAACTGCGGTCTCTACTATGTAAAGCAGGTCCTTTGATGATTTGAAACAAGCATAACTGGGCAACTACTTACGTACGGAACAGAGCACACTTCAAGTTTTCCCTGATGTCATTTGTCAGATGGCATTCTTTGAACGGCCAGAATAAAATTGTATTTATCTTTTAAGCTGTTTAAACTGGCTTGTTGAGCCTACTTATCATGTTGTGAGTTCCTACGATCCTGTTAGAATATTCATGTTGCCGGTAAGGTAAGCATTTTTCCTTCTGTCTGCACTTTGTCAACCTGATAAGGTGTTGATCAAAGCACATTTGTATGGCATCGGAGCAAAATTAGAGAAGTGAAAATATGCCCCCCTCCTGTATTGGTTTACGATGGACCAATCGCCCTAATGTCTGATTCTCATGCCCAATGATGAGTACGTCTGAAAAAGCTAAACTGCTGTTTGATATAACTTCCACAGACACGGTTAAATTCGGATGAATAGAGTTAAGGAGGGCAAAAGAACAAACCAAAACGATCAACGTTCCCAAAAACTAAGATATCACCAACGTGTCGTTTGTACAATACGTTTTTGGCAATATTATCTTGATCTTGTCATTCGATCATTCCTAAGAAGCTATCAGCTAATGTTGAGCCTAATATAATAGTCATAAGTATTCCGTCTACTTATTTATATGAAGGTCCTTCAAAATTAAACCTAGTGTTTACCGTACACAGTAAAATGAGGTCCTTGAGGTGGAATATCTATATTACAGTTTTGGTTATGTATGTAATAACATAGAAATCCAACTGTCTCACAAAGAGGAACATTTGTATAAAAAAAAATGGTCATCAATGAAGTGTACAGCTTTAGAACTCACCGACAGGATTTTTATGTCCCCGCTATATCAGAGGAATCCTTCAAACAATGGATGTATATATTGTGAAAAAAATCCAGTGTCAACTAACCAACGTGCAACATAATGATAAACCGAATTGCTCACACATAAAGTTGACCGCAGAGGGGCCACATCCTTGTGTATATGGGGTACATCATCAGGTGCAGTTGCCATGCCGACTAACTTCATGGGCGTACACTGAATTTCCCGACACGATCATACAAAGCAATATCCAAGGTTGCCTTGCTACCTGTTCTCCATCAATGTTATTTCCAGTTGTGTTAAACATTAAAGTAACTTTTTCCTCAATGGTGATACGGTTCCCCGTCGATAACAAATACCCTTTACTTGAATAACCGGAACCTATTCATGGAAATCACAAAACAAATTTCAAATACTGCAGATTTTCAAAAGTAACAGGTGGCTCGGCGAACAGTCCAATTTAAGGTATTCAACACCGACAAAATTACGTAACACTTTCCATCATCATGGTTGTCATGTAAACAAAATCAAGAACAACTTGTCATATAATCAGTCATGTTAAACGGCACTGGAGGGAACGACAACTGGGTGACCAAACTCAACTCCACAGGTATCAAATGAGTATCGCGGAGTGATAGCAGCCATGGGGTCAGAACAAGTATTTCTGAGCACACAACTGAGAATTGAGCAACCGAATCTCGATCGATTAAGCGCTGACCAGAATCAGAAGCTTGACTACATTGGACTGTGTACTAGAAAACCGATAAATCGGCTGGAAAACTACTACCGCGTGTGTCAGAATTGCTCACCTCGTACACGTGGGGTCAGCCACGTTGTGGTTGCGTTCACCTATCCTCTTGAAAACACGCAAACCTGTGCGACCGACGCAACACGCTCCTGTGGAGTATGTGAACAAGTAAACACAAATGCGGTCACACATTTGGACAACGTATCACTGAGTTGGACGTACACTACGGAGGTGGATGCGCAAGAGATCCGCAGTTATATCACATTATAGCTCATCTCATTTGCCTAACTTATTCTACGAGTCATCAGTTCGGCCAACACCTCGTTTTTTAGTTTAACGTCATATAAACAAACTACTTCCGCGTCGATGAGAATTCGACTTTCGGTGCTGTCATTTCCATCCATGTCTGGTTTGCGATATAGGTGTTTTCTGGGAATGCCCGCCGTAGAAGTATTACTTCTGTCTCGAGCGTGTCATCATTATATGTCTCTATAGCTCTGTGTGTCAACGGGGTTTCTTTTCTGTTTGAGAGGGTTGTAACTGAAAGGATGAATATACCAGCCGCCTCGAGATGACGAACAGTTCTTTGTAATTGGCACTGTGACGAATAACCAAAAATAATCTATTGGAAACGTTAATTCTCTTGCTACTTAATGCTTGTCAATAGTCAGGTTTTTAGAAAAATGTTCATGGTTTGAAGTACTTGGTGCGGTCTACTCACATCTTTGCGTTAGAACCGCACGAACGATCACCATCATCGGAAAGTCTGAATTAAACAAAAGATTCACATATTCCGAATGTGCTAGACAATGAACCACATGTTGCGTCGGTCCAGGTTGTTTGTAGTGAGCAATGTAGCCTTAATGTTGTTCAGCACAATCGTATACTCTCGTTCGTGAGTGATATGGACAAAGCAAACAAACACGAAGCCTAATCGGATTAGTGTTCAAATGAAAGAAGGAAACAAGTGCTGATAGACTGTAGTAATCCCCAAGGATCTCAATATGTGAAAATGCAACCTAAGCCATAGGAATGATTATGACGTAGAAAGCAGGACTATTCTACTTTCGCAAAATATTTAAGTCAATTTGGTTTTTGTTATTATTAGATGCATTTTGCTTGCCCACTTCCTCAAATGATGTGACTGGCGGTAAATCTTACCCGATGTTGATTAGGTAGTTGCTATATGAAAGCAAAACCCTCAATAATGCGTGTCTTTGTCTGAGCATTGTTGTTCGAGTTGGGTATGTCCCGGTTCAGTTTGTCCGTTTGCACCGAATACGATTAAAAAGTATAGAAATGAAGGGAACGTAAGATGTGGTGATGTACATCCTCAGATGGATACTTCACCCGGATCGGTCTCGTCCTTCACTGTTCCAAATTGCACCACCTTTCTTGATTCATTGAATTCCATCCATCCATCCATCCATATATATATATATATATATATATATATATATATATATATAAAACTATCAGTTCGAATGATCATCAGAGAAGCGAAGAACTGTTGCTACTTTTTCGGGTCTAATGGGTGTCACGTATGCTGCGGAATCAAGCCCACGACTTGTGGACAAATATGTGAATGACATTCCAGATGACCATGTACAAGACCATCGGATTCCAGTGTGCGTGTGCTTTAAGACCAAATTATTACCTCCACGTTGATAGTGACAAAAGAGAACAATCGATTGGATTCGTTTTTGTTTAGATTCACCAGGTTATCCAGCGTATACGAGCTTGTTCGGTACCAGGAACATGTCTAATTTTGTTGGGCCCTTTAAGCAACATCAACCGAAAGAGACCATCAAAGTGGATGCATTAGATAATGTATATTGTGAAACATTCGCACGACAAAAGTCGTGTTTAGCGTAAATCATCATCCATCCGCTCAAACTTGGCGGAAAACTCTTCAGAAACGAACTTACATCGATAAACAATGCAACAAGGCTACAATCGTATATTGAAAACCAACGGAATTCAGCAATATGAAGAGATCATAGCTACAGTTAACGAGATGCTACAAAAGAATGGGTATCGCTTTGTTCAATGTGAAAGACTTCACGTTTTAATTCAAGGTCAACTGAGACCCTAGTTTATGAGAGCATTTAGTGCCTGTTAAAACCCACAGTAAATCAGAGTTCCTATCAACTTCTGGCAATTATAGAAAGAAATATAAGGTGGACAGTCGAAATCGTTGGCTTCTGTAGCATGCTGTAAAATGGATATGTAAGACCGGGACGACACCTAAAGTAGGGGCATTTTGGGGCTAACCAGCACTCCGTAGAAACATCTTAATCCACCAGACCAATCGTTCACGGGTGCCGATGACTTCAGAAGGTTCTCAAGCGAATCGGATCGTGAATTACGTAGGCCGAATCTCTTCCAAACACGTACGACATTTTAAATCAGCTGATGAAACATTCAAAAGAAGTTCATCTTCCAGTCTGAACCTATTGAATCGTCGTCTTGGTTACGCGGTAAGTCGCTTGACCCAAAACCGAGAAATGAAAAGAGACGCGACAACACCATTTATTGGGAGTGCAAGACAAAATTAGTCCACAGAAGCTCTAAATTTATAGGACAAAACGATTACCATAGATGGCCGACAGACACCGAGCGAATCACATGAAATAGTCATACATGGAAGTCACGACGTCAGAGGAAATCACGTTACAGGAGACATCAGAAAGTAACGCGAAAAAAAACAGTCCAGATAGCGCACAAGCGTTCGACTGCGCACCTGCAATCTCACTGACTGAGTGGGACCATACCACCACCCACGACCGTACCATCCGAGCTGGGCGGGCTGATCGATGTGGCGTGATGGGTCCTGGCTTTCTCGTTAGGAGACGCGTCTCCTCATTCAGGTGGTACATCATCGTGGAACAGATGACTGCGTATCGGCTTCTGACTTATAGTTAAATATCATCCCCTAAAACGTAATCTGAAGATGTTGAGCTCGCAACCCAAATTAACTTGGATGCATGCACGTAACTGCATTGATATAGCATGACGACTGAAGCAAACGAACCACAATGAGGTTGACAACGGCGTGCCAACGATGAGTAGTGATATGTAACATGCAGGCTGGATATGAAAATTGAAGTGGACAACAAAATCCAACAAAGATCCCGCAAGAAAGGAAGTGACAGCCAAACCAAGAACCAGGGACTTAATGGGACACAGTTATCACAGTGATGAAAAGAGCGCATTGGCAATGAATTACAATGTCCTTCACGGTTATCTATGGTCTACGTGAACCGGTGATTGCTATTAGCTGTAAATGATTTCAAGTTAGCATTGCGGGTGAGAGCGCAGGTGAACGTGCGTGCAGCCACCTGCAAATGTTCCATCATAACAACATGCCTTAATCAAACGCTCGTTATGGAATCACCATCAATTGGCCAACTGAATAGAAATGCACTCCAAAATCAACTCAAGCTGACGCTAACTACTTTCGTAGAATCCCCAATTCCGTGACCGCAAAAGACGCTTGGCATGCAAATTCGTTTATTGCACAAACTCCTGTACAAGTCATGTTAAATATGGAACCATAAACGCGTACACTCATTTCCACATACATTGGGTGGCAGTACGTTGTCATTCGCCCTGGTGACACTTACCCCATAGTGTGTACACACTATTCCGATAGTCTCCCTTGGTCCGTCGTTTTCCTGGCGTTGAGGGCTTGCTCTTTTGTTCGTGAATGTCGCTTGTGAGTAGTATACTACCTACAACGAAATTGCCCGTTATACAGCAATCTTACTTACATAAAGTACACACTTAAGAAAAGATGGTATCTTCTGTGATTAAACTGAACTGCCCACACGATGATCCATCATCTTTCTCGATAAGGTTCACCCGGACAATGTGATTGCAGTAGAGTAGTGATGTGGCATCGCCATCACATCTGTACTGAGGCCATGCAAACTAAACAAAGTATGTACGTCGGTAGTAATACGCCTGCCTTGTAGAGTAAAGGTTGAACAATGCTTAATGTGACGAGTAAATCCAATATCACGGCTGTTGGTAAACCTAACACCATCTGTTTCCGACATTGCGTCCTTGCTTTAAATCGGTTAGGCGACATTTCTAATATGATCCAATGATATACAATGCAACGGAATATAATGAATAGATCGATAGATTGTGTAAAAACACTCGCACGGGCTGCTACGGTTATCGTGCCACAAGATAGTCAAAAACATTCAAGTTCTCCAACGCTGCGAACGTTAATGTGCTTTACAAGGCCAGTCCGACGAATTCATTTCGTTACTGTACTCAGTGGTGTAGCCGCAACGTTACGGCAATTTGAGGTCCCAGTTCGTTGGTGGGTATACTAGAATAGTCGCACAGAGAACACGAAAGTGGGTCTGAAGGCAGCCAATTTGATCCCTGTTACTCATTTAAGTCGGTCTTTCATCGTGTTTGTAAACAAGTTGGCAGAAAATCAAGAGAATACTAATTCGAGAATAGTCAACAATGAACCAAAGAAAATGACTGACTACAACCATCGTAAATTACTTGACTGTAATGTCCACCAGTAAAACCGGTGACCCGTGAGTATGGCCAACATTGAGTCTATCGATGATTTATACACTATCGTCTTGGATGTGAAGCCAAAGTGTACATTAAGGCCACATCAGTTAAGTGAGTTCACTCGATGGAACTTCAATCACTCTACGTCCATCCATTGCTAGATTCTCAGATCCTGTTGCGTGAACGTGCTGGCCGATTATAGAAAAGTGGGAGAATCACAATGAAATCCAATTCAAGCGAAATAACCAATTGGCAGTAGTCGAATTTAACAGATTGAAGATATACACACATCTACGGGCAAATGAACGATCATGAAGATCACCGAATGACACCCAATTCCAAACTTAGTCTTTCATTTCTTGTTAGTAAAATAAAACCTGTGAAAAGGAAGCAACCTGTTCTCTACGGAGTTACACTGACATCGTTACTGCCGACTACGGTAACGAGAAAGCCAGTCCCAAAAGTAAACAAACGACGGCAGCGGAACAACTAAACTATTGTCTCAAATTTGTCGTTTAAGATTCATCTCTCAAAACTCGGCCTATGTTCACAACGTATAAGCAGAACTCAGTGGGAACAGCCTAAGAAACAGACAGATCTGAAAAGTAACGTTTAGTCAGTCAGTTTTTGTTCTAAACAAGATCCGGAAATGGAACAGTAAATGACCACTTTCGTCACATGTATAGTAACGGATTCGAAAAATCACGACATAAATAGATACATGTGCGTGCACAGCAAAGCGAATGAGATGTACACCTGAGTGGATAGCAGTGCGACGAGAGACACAGTGGACGAAATGAGTAACTGCTTGCCGGAGAAACGAAACAGGACCGCCATTCCAACCAAAACTTTCACCGTCAGCATCATCATAGTAAAAAGAAAACGATATACTAGATGAACAAAATAAAAATAAATCGGGGTAAAAAATAAAAAAAACTAAACGTTATAATAAAAAGGAAGCAAACAAAGGCCGCACCGTTATCAAGAGACAAGAAAGGGGTGGATGCATTGTATGAGCTCTGTGTCTCGTTAACGTGAACACTATACGTTAGTAAATAGTACAGTAAGACAAATGCGCCTAGTCAATGAAGAAGGTGGCCGAAAATTCCACTCTATCACGATGAAAGACGCCAGATATAGGCGATCACGTGATGACACGGTTTCGACTTGGCATGCTCCGTTCGAGATCTGAGAGACTAGAGGATGAAACTGATGTACAATTTGAGGATGACACGAACCGAGGCACTCGTGGGGATAAACATCTATGAACTTCATTAGAAACTAATGAGGATGTACTTGAGCAGAAGACAGAGAATGAAATCATAAAATGGACAGCCCTCATTGGTTCGCACATAGACACATGCAGGATGCAGATGGGATGCGCATTCAGTCCGGTTCTGATCAGAGTGAGGGCAGGCGACTGTAAAATCACGTCGGCCTACGTACGACTGATGGGAAGCGTTGAATATGGTGTGGCTTAAATCTTACGAAGACGAATACCTGATGGGCAGAAGAAAAATGGAGTGAAAGACAGGAGGATAACAACCAGAACAGCAAACAAAACCGTAGAAGACAGGTCACATGAGTGAAAGCATGGCACACAACAGAGAAACTAGGGTAGAAACGAACTGTCCCAAACTCGGTCATATGATGGTCAAGCATAGACAGAGGAGACTGTGGTTTTAGGAAGACTTAAGAATGGGATATCTTCATCCCGAATCAGTCAATAATACGCGTTTGCAAACTTCATGTTTGTGAAGAATCCCGGTGGTTAAATCAAACACTACACTTGTTTTTGCGCTACTCATATATTTAAAACAAGAATCTAATTTAGACCATCTAAATGAGGCAGTCAACACATGCAAATAATCAGGACAATTCATTTCACATACTCTCGTCAGTCGTAAACGTGTGAAGAACATAAAAGCAAGAATAATGGTCATTAGGTGACATGAACATTTGGATAGAGTTGGACAGCGAGTGAAACTCAGAGCTAAACCTAAGACATACAAAAATTGAGAATATATGAGAAGATAAAACAAGGCTGGTAAACAAAAGTTCGAAATATTTTAAAGTTTGAGATTTCTGAGCAACTAACACATCAAACAACAGTGGCATTGTCACTTACGGTTGATAAATGTTTAACGATAAAAGATGCGGCGTTTTGTGCCCAGTGAGTGTGGTGAACCGGCTGCTGCATACAGCAAGGTGGATAGGCGAAAATATGCTACTACTGACCCCTCCCCCACTGTCTTATCAAATTTGGTTCCCAGGCCCCTCCCATCCTCCATTTCTGATAGTTACTCCACAGGTCCCACAACAGATGTAGCTAACCGTAGCAACGCTGAGCCGGTAAGTTCCATCTCTTGCCATTCAGCTTTAGGCCTCCTTCGTCTGTTGTTTAGACCTAGAATGCAAACTAATATAGGTACTTATAACGCTCGCACTGTAAAACAGATAGGTCAACAGGCTGCTTGGATTCAGATCATGTGTTTGTACGCTGTCGTTTTGTTCTTACTTTTGTTGGACAACGACTCCACCAACAGCAACGGTTGGCTGTTGAGAAAATGGCTTCACCATCGATAAAACATAAGTACCAAAACAGCTTAGAAAGCTGCCTTAGTGGTACTCATTCCGAAGAT